>BLKR01009446.1:0-117887 GCA_011170035.1 Teleogryllus occipitalis | reverse complement strand
GAAGTACCAGAGTGGAGACAGAAAGTGAAGGATACAGAGTGAGGATGCACGCTGAGTGGAAAAAAATGTATCCTATTAGTACCCTGGATGAACAACGAATTTGTAGTCAACTCAATTCCATCCAAAGAAGAAATGCATTGTCATCTGCTGAATTGGATCAGATAAAACAAGAAGTGCAAATGGAATTACGACAAAATATGATACAGCAAGCTCAGACACAGGCAGGTGAACTGGAGAGAGAACATCTAGAGGAAGAAACAGTAGCTGAAATTCAGGAAGTAACACCACTCAATATTGAGAAAGAGAAACTTATTTGTAATCTGAAAGACAACTACGAAAAGTATCATATTTTGTATACAGGTATACCACTTCAAGATCGTCCTCGTATACCAAAAATCACGGGTAATAAGAAATTTTACGATGTCTGTAAAGAGATGAATCTCATCTTCAAAGATTTGTGTCTTACACCCAGTACTCTGGAAGAGCTAGCTGGACAAGTGCATTGTGCTGCCCTGGCTGTTTGTGTGTGTATGGGAAGAGAAATAGTAAATAACAATAAACGAACGTCAACAACTTGTTTCAACCCCGGAATTGAGAAAACACCATTATGGAAGAGGAATATCCAGGAAAAAATCAATAAAGCTAGGAAAGATATTGGCCATTTGACACAGTATTTTGCCAAGAGAGGAGATATCTCCAAAAGGGTGAAAACAGGAATAAGATCTATAGCTAGGAGGTTAAAAATCAGAATGAATTCTAAGAATGTGGATCAAAAGTTGGAAGCAGAAGATGACAGACTCAAACAAAGAATTACAGCGCTGGGGTCTAGAATCAGACGATACAGCAAATCTTCCGAGAAAAGGCGGCAGGAATCGACTTTTTCTACCGATCAGAAGAGATTTTACAGCCAACTGGAAGCAGCCGATGAGAGAGAGAGCAGCGAGGTGAGCCTCCGAGTAAGGATTCTATGTTTAATTTCTGGTCAAAAATCTGGGATGCACCTCAACAACACAATGAGCAAGCTTATTGGATCCACCAAGAAATAGAAGCTTGCCGAGATGTAGATGAAATGCAATCAGTTACGATTACTGAAGCTGATATTACAGCAGCCACCAGAAAGACACAGAACTGGAAGGCACCTGGTTCTGATGGCATTCACAATGTATGGTGGAAATACTTTCCTGCTCTTCACCCTCACCTAGCTAATTTCTTTAACGCTGCTCTGCAAGATCCAGCTACATACTTGTTGGCGGGGAAAACAATTATGTTGGCTAAACAAGGTGACAATAGTAAACCAGAGAACTTTCGGCCAATCACATGTCTGTCAACACTATACAAAATATTGACATCAGTTATAGCTTCCAAAATTAATGATCTTCTGATAAATCAGAACCTTTTACCTCCTGAGCAAATTGGATGTCAAAAGGGGACACGAGGATGCAAAGAGCTTATAGTTATAGATAGTGTGATCACACAGCAAGTTCGCAAACGCCTACATGATATATCTGTAGGATGGGTGGACTACAAAAAGGCATTTGACTCTGTTCCTCATTCATGGCTTTTACGCGCCCTTGAAATTTATAAGATTGATCCAGTTTTATTGAATTTTCTCTCTGTATGCATGTCCGAGTGGAAGACCTTTATTCACGTTAGGCAAGGTGGTATTTCCTATGAGACCAGGGAAGTCAGAATTCGGCGAGGTATGTTTCAAGGCGACAGTTTGAGCCCACTGTGGTTTTGCATCGCCCTCATCCCGCTGAGTAGAATGATAAGAGAGTCCGGATATGGATATTGTATAAAGAGAAATCCGGATGTTCGCATATCGCATCAGTTTTATATGGATGACCTTAAACTCTACGCATGTAATAAAGACCAACTACATAGTGAGTTTATGCTTGTCCAACAATTCAGCAAAGATATCTGCATGGAATTTGGCTTAGATAAATGTGCGATATTAAATGTCAAACGTGGTAAAGTTCAAGATCAGGAAGGAGGATTACAACTCTCTAGTAACATCATTATTCAAAGTCTTGGCAATGAAGACACGTACAAATATCTAGGAATGTTGCAGCTATTGGAAATTTCTGACACAAATGCCAGAAATACGATTCAAAAGAAGGTAATCTCCAGAGTAAATAAAATATGTGAGACGCATATCAATTCGAGAAGCAAAATTACTGCAATTAACACATGGGCTATTCCAGTTGCAACATATACCTTCGGAGTGATAAAATGGACCGACACCTCTTTGCAAACTTTCGACAGAAAGCTGAGAACGACGCTAACTAAACATCGACTTCACCATCCGCACAGTTCGATACAAAGATTATATCTATCTCGAAATAAAGCAGGCAGAGGACTGCTAAATTTAGAAGTATTATGTCGTCAGCAGGAGGAGAAACTCCGTAATTTTTTCCTTTCACGTGACACTCCACTTCACAAGGCAATTTGTTTTCAGGATAAAAACATCAGCCCATTAAGTTAGGCCCAATAAAGAAGAAGCTTTTCCTATCTAACAGCTCAAGACCGAGTTGATGTCTGGAAGACGAAAGAGCTACACGGCCGGTTTATAACAACGCTGACTGCTGATGATATTGATCTGAAATGGTCCACGGAATGGCTACGAACAGAGGGTCTTTATGGTGAAACAGAGGGATTCCTCTTCTCCATACAAGACCAAGTAGTGAAAACAAGAGCTTATCAAAAGTATGTCTTGGGCCAACAGATCGATAGCAGGTGCCGATTGTGTAAAATCAACAATGAGTCAATCCAGCATATAAGTAACAGATGTCCATCTTTGGCGCAAACTGAATATTTACAGCAACATAATAATGTAGCCAAAGTAATTCACCAGGCACTGGCAAAGAATTATCAACTTGTAGAACAGGAGCAACCCTATTACAAATGTAAGCCTCAGCAAGTTATCAGTAATCATTTGGCACGAATATTATGGGACAGCACGATTATAACAGACAGGGCGGTTGAAGCTAACAGACCAGATATTGTCTTATTTGATAAAACAACAAGAAGAGCAATGATAATCGATGTTGCAGTTCCCACAGACGACAAACTGGTGTCAACTATTGCTGAAAAGAAACGAAAATACCAACCTCTCGCTGTGGAGTTGAGGGACATGTACAGGTTACGGAGCGTAGACATAGTGCCTGTGATAGTGTCAGCAAATGGCGTGGTAATCAAGGATTGGTTGAAAACTGGACAAAGGCTGCGATTAAAAGAAAAACACCTCAGAACAATGCAAAAAGCCGCTTTACTGGACACAGAAAATATAGTCAAATATAGTCATTTTTGAGTCCCGATTAAGGAAGAAAGCGTACTTAGAATACAAAGACATCACTTGAAACCATCAAAATGTAAAAGACTACATGTTTTGAGAACTGTACTAACACAAACCATAAGTATAAGTATTTCTTCACCGAAGCTCCATGACTTCGTACTGACAAATTGTGCCTTGAGATTGTCCCGCGACACCTTTTTGTAGCGAAATGAAAACAAATAATAGTGATGATGATGATAATAATAATAATAATAATAATAATAATAATAATAATAATAATAATAAAATAAACACCAATGGAAATATGAATTAATTATTAAATCGTTATTTTTATATTCGAATCGATTAGATTTCATTTAGTTTAATTAACACTGAATTCTTCTTTCAGGTAGTCCAGCAAGTGGGCGATATACTATTTCCCTGTATGAGGATTCCAATGTGAATAGACATAGACACTGGCAATCTCAAACTGCCGAAAAAATAGCTGAATTTGCAACTTTGAATTTTAAAATAATGTATTCATCCAATCTTTCTATATTAGGTCTCAAAAGAAAGAGATTTACACAGATACGTGACGAATTACACTTTGACATTAAAAATATGAAGGATTTGTTGAAAAAACACATGTAAATATTCATGTGAAATGCAACCCGCGACACTCGACCACACACACACGCGCACACTCGCGCACGCGCACACGCGCACACGCGCGCACGCGCCCACGCGCCCACGCGCGCACGCGCCCACGCGCCCACGCGCGCACGCGCCCACGCGCCCACGCGCCCACGCGCCCACGCGCCCACGCGCCCACGCGCCCACGCGCGCGCGCACGCACGCACGCACGCACGCACACGCGCACACGCGCACACGCGCACACGCGCACACGCGCACACACACACACACACACACACACACACACACATATATATATATATATATATATATATATATATATATATATATATATATATATATATAATCCTATCCTTAACCTAATATCAGGACTTGGTCTTCGACAGAATTTTTCTTTAGACTTGCGCGTGAACAAACAACAAAAAAAACAGTAATTGCACAATTCGTGCCACTTCCCTTTTCGCAGCGATGTCACTTCCTGTCAGCGCCCGTCGTTGCTAGTTGTAACGTGCATTTTTCATGCACGCAGTTCTCGTTCAGCTGCCATCAGATCTCAGATGCACTCGTCCATTTAAAAATTACCAAATGTACTTCCGTTTATTGTTCCTTGCATTAATCGCGTCTTCCCTAAACGTTACTTCTATTTTCTTTCGCGACGTATTTAGATTTTGCGACGCTCCTGTTTCCTGCGCCTAACTTGCGTGAATACTGTCCATGCGGATTTTTTTTTCGTGAATTTCTAAATAAACTAAATTAAATTTTAACTCGACCTAATTTAAACTATTGATGTTATACAACCGAAAATAACTCAAAAACTTTTGCACGACACTTCCGCGAAATTTCTCCAAAATTTTAACACAGCATCTAAACGCGTGCGATCCTCATCAAACCCGAACTCTTTCTGTCTGTAACACAGTTTGCATTGTTGGTCCACACAATCCAAGTGACTGTCTTTTTATTAAACACATGCCTATCACCATAAGAAAATGTTCGAAAACGTTTACATTTTCACCGTTTTCGGGCATCTTGCGTCTTACTATCTGTTTCATAATTTTACTAGCTTTCATTTTGTAATCGTCACATTACCGACTTCCCCTTTCCTGTTCTCCTTTTTCCAAAAACCTTTATTTTTCGTCTTCTCAACTCGTGATGACGTCACTTACATTTTCAGTCGCTCCTTCAATTCTTTCTTAATCCGCTATGCTATGAAACTGGATAATAATTTATTCCGAGCACTACATAAATCCCCCCGCGCCTTGACTAATTTTGCCCTGATCTAAACATGTTTCTCTATAATTTCTGAAAGTTTGGCCAAAATCCCCCCAGGCATTCACTGAATATTCAATAAAACTCGTCTTGTTGTATACTTTCAGAGGTACAACAATGGTCACCATGTCTTCAATATTCGCCGTATTATACATGCGATTTACACAACTTATGATATTTACGGAACCCGTGGCTCGAATAACGTGATTCTTGGTTCAAAATGTTCCTAAATTTGGGTTCTATTCACTGTTCACAATGCCTATTGCCGCCCCTTTTGTTTTCTATTACTTTCCTAATAATTATTATTACGCGGCGCTGACGTCTATTGTTTCTTTCATTATTGGCTCCTCTCTGCTTATATAGAAGTTCCTTGTCCCATGCATTCTTGCGGGCTAGTCTCACAAATCATTACATTACTTATAAAATAATAATATAAAGTAATGACACTACTAATAGTTATAATAACAGTACATGATAACAATTGTAGTAACAGCTACATACGATATATTGGTATAAGCATATTCCTTGATTAAATCTTCAAATGGTGAGGAGGAGGAGGCAGATTATTGCCAGTTTTTTTCTATTTCTATACCTAGTCCTACTGCAGCACCTGAAGTCACATTGCACGTATTAGTCATTGAGGTATTCCTGAAAGCTATAAAAAAGTTTTTCGGCAAGGAAGTGTTTGAGTTTATTCTTGAAGTTGTACAAGTCTGTCGTGTTTCTCAGATTCTCTCGTTTGCACTTGCTAAACATTCTCAGTTTCTCTCGTTTGCACTTGTTAAACTCAACGCCGACCTGAAGAAAGCCTAAGAACACATAAATTGCATTAAAAATGAGATCAGTAGACGGGAACAGGGCGTTCAAAACTCAGGTGGCTGGATTCATGTTACTAGAAAGAACAGACACCCACACATTCCTAGCCACCCACCAACATCTTAGGCACCACACTGCACCCCCACATTCAATAGGTTCTCAATCCTTTCTGACCTTGTCTCCTTTCCACCTCTTCCCACCAAACCACAACAACCAGTAAAAAATAGGCATGCATTTACTGCCTGCCCTCAAAATCTCAACAAAAACACAATTCAGAGGGCAAGACTAAAACAACAAATGACACTCTCTCTCACTCACGTAAAATTTTTATCTTAGCTGACAGCCATGGTAGGAACCTTTCCTCCATTGTGAGAGAGAAACTCCCATCAAAGTTCTCAGTTACGGGTATTTTTAAGCCTAGTACCATGATGGCACATTTAATTGAGAACTTAAACACTCATTCTAAATCTTTTACGCAACAGGACACAGTAATAATTGTAAGTGGGTAGAATGACATAAACTCTGGCAGTCACTTTGATACAGAGAAACATTTGACAAAAATACGAGAGACTGCCAAACACCCAAAAGTAATCATGACCACTCTGCCCCCTGGCACAACATTCCTATTAACAACAAAATTAAGATCACAAACCATCACATAAAACAGCCCTTGAGAGGAACACCCATCACACTTATTGATCTTGACAACCTCTCAAGAAAACATTTTACCCGGCATGGTCTCCACATGAACCAGATAGGTAAACACAAACTAGGAGCCATGCTCATTTCATACTTACTGGGAGCCCCTGCCCCTGTCATCCCACATCCATCTCCCACCCATCCTTCCACCTCTCCCTTCACACCCCACTTGCCCCTTCCACTTCTTTCACCAGCCTTCAGTCCTCTCTTACCCTCACCAGTCCCTTCTCCTACCTCCACACCTCTCCTGCCCACTCCACATCCTTCACCTGCCTCCACACCACTCTTAGCCTCTCGAGTTCCTCCTCTGACCTCCATGCCTTGTTTACGCACTTCTTCGCCAACTCCTACACATCCTACTCCCCATCCCATCCGTAAGTACAACTTCCTTCGCTGCAACCGTAAACCCACTCCTGTTTATAACCTGTAGCAGCAAACATCAGCAGGAAAGCAAAAAAATACACAAAAACAAAAACCATCTTTACAATCTTCATCAAAACCTACAGTCACTGAAAAACAAAATCACTGACATAGAAGTATTACTAGAGGAGAAGCTCAACCACATTTCAGTACTATGCTTTACAGAACACTGGCTGACCAAGGAACAACTAGACAACACACATATACCAGTCTTCCCTTTAGCTAGCAGCTCATGTCGAAAAATTAACAACACACATCATGCATATGGTGGGACATGCATTTTTATTAAAGATACTATTAGTTTTGCACCCTACACCAATCACACTCACCTTATAAAAGAAAAAGAATTTGAAATATCTACCACAGTCTTAACTGGAATAAAAACATGAACCCTATGCACATATCGCAGCCCAACTGGAAATCTGAAAATCTTCTTAAAAACCTCGAAATTTTTCTAACAAAACTTAAAAAATGCAGACAGCATAAAATTATTCTTTGTGGTGACTTCAACATAAATTGCCTCACACAATCCAGTAACGAAAATCTATTTAAAGACTTACTAAAATCATACAATCTACAAACAACCATAAATACACCAACCCAAATATCCAAAAATTATAGCACTGCAATAGATCAAATAATAACAGATGCAAATAATAATAGTTTTTCTGTTGCTACATTTATTACCGGCTTCAGTGACCACACTGCCCAGATTCTAACACCTCAAGTAGAAACAAAAATTACAGAACAGACAACTTACCAAGAAACTCAAAACTATTTCCAAGGAAACATAATAAAATTCCAAAACTTACTCAGATTACAAAATTGGAATGAAGTATATAAGGCAACTGATACAAATGATAAGTTTAACTCATTCATAAATATATTCTTAAGACATTTTAATGACACGTTTCTTCAAAAACTCAAAAAGATTCAAAATAAAAAAATAAAAAACCTGGATTACTAAAGGCATCAAAGTGTCTTGTGAAAGAAAACGCAACATGTATAAAATACTAGCACAGAAAAAATGTAACCCCAGCTTCATTTCATACTACAAAACATACAATTCAATCCTAAAAAAAGTAATCAAACAAGCAAAAATTATGACAAATATATTAAGTACATTGCAAATGCACGTAACAAAACAAAAGCTATGTGGTACATTATTAAAAAGACAACAGCACCAACTAACAATAACAGAAAAAATATAGAGCTCCATTTCAAAAACCAAACTTTAACAGACCCACAAGAAATTGCTGACATATTCAATAAACACTTTTCACAAATTGGAACAAAATTAAATTCTGTTTGTAAATTAATATCTCAACATTCCCTAAACAATAAAACACATCAGCCAAACACTAATGTTTCACAAATTGTAAGTTCCATATATTTATATGAAACCACCCCCTCTCAAATTTTTAAAATCATTGGACAAATGGAGAATAAATTCTCAGCAGGCCTGGACAACATTCCAGATTTTATTATCAAACACAGTGCTCCATATATAGTGCAACCACTGTCTCATATTTGCAATTACTCTCTAAAAACAGGCATATTCCCAGATGTATTCAAAATGGCAAAAATTAAACCATTGTTTAAAAAGGGCAATAGTTATGATCCAATGAACTAGAGACCTATCTCCCTGCTATCAGGATTTTCAAAAATTCTGGAAAAGCTTTTCAATGATAGACTCAAACACTCTCTCAATGCCAATAATATCCTTACAAATGCGCAACATGGCTTCTGGGGTAATAGATCCACAGACACAGACTTTTCTTAGATTTGTTGATTTGAAAGTCCTGCAGACCTCAATAAAAAAAATTAACATAATTCCACTGCCTTGTATTTTTATTTATGAAGTTATCATGTTTGTAAAGAAAAATCGAGTAAACAATGACACACTTTACAAATTTAGCTCAAGCTTACATCCCTATAACACAAGGCATTCATGTTACCTTCATCAACCAATGTTCACAAGCACATTATACCAAAATTATACATTCCCTTCAGGTATACAATTTTTCAACAAATTACTAATACTTTTTTTATTAATATTAATAATAATAATAATAATAATAATAATAATCACCGAAGAGGTCGAAAGTGACCCATGGGGCATGGCCTACAAAATTGTGACCAAAAAGCTTAGAATGGAGGGGAGGACGCCTGGACTGAGCGATCCAGACTGGGTGAGGAGTCATAAGTGACCTATTCCCCATTAGAGAGTGCTGGACAAGACAAAGACCGAGCGTCTTTTCTTTTGACGAGGGAGTCCTGTTTACGACGGACGAACTACGGAGGGCTGCAAATAGCCTAAAATGTGGGAAAGCTCCGGGATTCGATGGGATTCCGAGCGAAATGCTCAAGATTGTTGCAGAGCAACATCCCGACTGTCTGCTATCCGTGTTTAACTCCTGTCTCAGGAATGGAATATTCCTCAGAAGATGGAAGAGGCAGAAACTCATCCTTCTCCGGAATGGTAATAAACCGCTTGACAAGACCTCGTCTTTTAGACCGCTTTTTCTCCTGGACACCATGGGAAAGCTACTAGAGGAACTAATTATATCAAGGCTGGGGATACCTATCAGACATATCCCCTAAACTGTATGGCTTCCGGAAGGGGCGGACGACAACTGACGCCATTCTCGAAGTGGTCAGGATTGCGGAACAGGCCAAAAGGGGTGACGGGAAGAAGAAAGGATTCTGTGCTCTGGTGGCCATAGACATCAGGAACGCGTTCAATAGCGCCAGATGGAAGGATATCATGGAGGCTCTGATAGATAAGAAAGTCCCTGAATACCTCATGAGAATGGTTGAAGACTATCTTTACGAGAGGAGTATAGTCTATACGGACCTCTTCGCAATGGGGGAAGACGTGACGTGTGGCGTGCCCCAAGTTTCGAGATTGGGACCATTCCTATGGAATGTAATGTATGATAAGCTGCTACACATAGACACCCCGCCAGATACCCACCTTATTGGGTACGCAGACGACACTGATAATCTGCACGAGCAACAAAGTCGACCTGCTCGAAAGGAAAGTGAACGAAACCCTCTTCAGGGTAAAAAGATGGCTTGACAGGAGACTCCTACACATGGCTGTAGAGAAAGCAGAGGCAGTACTGGTTACGGACCGCAGAGCATTTCGTACCCCCAATATTAGGTTGGGGGAGGCGAACATTACCTGGAGACGACAGATAACATATCTGGGAGTCGAACTTGACCACAGGCTCAACTTTGGGCCTCACATCAACAAGATCGCAGATAAGGCAATGAGGACTGGGGCCAATATCTCCAGGCTAATGCCAAACGTGGGAGGCCCTCGAGAGGCGAAACGGAGGCTGATTGCTTGTGCTGTCCAATCACAAATGCTGTATGCAGCCCCAGTGTGGGCGGACAGACTCGCGAAAGCCTCCATGAGATGCAAGGTCGCACAAGTACAAAGAAGGGTAGCATTAAGAATAACGTCAGCCTACCGCACGGTCTCCGACAGCGCCGTAGGGGTTCTTGGCAGAGTTCCTCCTATAGACCTTCTGGCAAGAGAAAGGAAGGTCGTTTATAACGAAGCGAAGAGAGTCAATAGAGGTCATGGGGAGGTAAACTTCTAACTCTCACAGGTGCTCTCTGGGCACGGCTGCTTCAAGTCCTACCTGTTCAGGTTCAGAAGAGCAAACGACTCGAATTGCGTGTTTTGCGGACAAGTAATCGACGACACAAGGCACACGATATTCGAGTGCGGAGCATGGGATAGTCGGAGGATTCAGCTGAACAGCGAGTTAAACCAGGACATCTCGCCAAATAACATGGTGCAGCACATGCTGAAGTCGGAGAAAGAGTGGTGCCTCATACAAGGGTTCGTGACGTTCATCATGAAAAGGGAAGAAGAACGACTCCGCCCGTGAAGCGGCTTGAGCTTTAAAAACAACTCAGCCACCTGCCTGCTCCCTCCATGAAGTAATGTCTGACGACGGTTCCATGGAGGGAAACTCAGGGCACAAGAGAATGGAGGTTAGGTTTTAGTCGGTAGGCCACACGGTGTAAGATATATCTTACACCGTGGTAGGCCATGATGGAGAGTCCGACATAACCGGCTTCGCCGGTATCTATAAAAGATTTCCCCTCCATTACAAATAATATTAATAATAATAATAATAATAATAATAATTATTATTATTATTATTATAGTAATAATAATAATTATTATTATAATATTAGTAATAATAATAATAATCTCATCGGTAGTGATAGTGGTAATACGCGCTGTTTCGACTGGATGAGAAACGTATTATAGACGTCTGCCGGAAGTGTTCACAAGCTAATATAGCACTGAAACGTGAGGAAAGGTCCGGAATACGTGGGTAAGTGTTAGCAACACGCGGGTCTCGAGCCTAATCTTGAAATTAGGTGAATATCTACACGATGCCGCTGGAAAGAAGTGAGGTTAGGGTATAAGGGAAGTACGACAAATCGCCGCTACCTCATGTGAGCAGCCCCATCCAACATGGCGGATGAGCGCTCGGCGGGAGCGCCAATTTCGAATGAAGCTGAAGAGACCTCGATTCAGACTTTAGGAGAAACCGTGGATAGGCAACTGGTCGTAATAATAGAATTGTTGGAGACCATGCGACGCGCTATCCTTAGACAGAGGAATGTAAGCACTGAGATAAAGGAAAGCATCAGTCGCCTTGAGGAGAGTGTCGATATCATACGGGAGAGCAGACGGCGCGAGACCGTGCCGATGCTTATTACACCGATGCATGCACAGGGAAACGAAGAAAGCAACACGAACGAGCAAGAGTGTGTTAATGGCGCCCCTGCTAGCACCAACGAACCCCAAGGGGAAGGCAACTGGACGGAGGTCCGGGGAAAAAAGAAGAAGCCTCCTACGAAAGACAGAACCCCTCGAGACCAAAACAAGAAGAAAGTTAAAGGCCGTACAAACGCAGTTCTTATCAAACCGACTGAAGGCAAATCGTTTGTAAAGTGGTCAATACCCTTCGCAGCAAGATAAAGCCGGAAGACGAAAACATCGAGGTCAGAGGCATACGAAAGACCAGAGACGGCAACGTCTTGGTGGAACTGGGCCACCAATCACAAGAGTGCAAATCATTTCACAAGACAATGCAGGATGCACTAGGGGATACGTGCGTCGTGCGCAATCTGACGCCACGAGCACGCGTAGAGATACGAGATTTGGACTGCCTAACCACAGAGGAAGAGGTAAGGTTAGCAATCCAGAGAGAAACAAATGCTGACCTGAGCGACGTGAAGGTGGCAGTGCTGCAACCTAACAAGCGTGAGCAAAGGTCGGCCATTGTGGAGATGGAGGAAGCGGTAGCCATTCCCCTACTGCACAAACAGCGCATTAAGATAGGCTGGGTCAACTGTCCAGTAGAAAGAAGAATTACTGTTCCCCGCTGTTATAAGTGTCTTTGCTACGGTCACGTGCAAAAAGACTGCAAAGGACCAGATAGGAGCAACCTGTGCTGGAGATGTGGTAAAACCGGGCACAAATGTACCGAATGCCAAAACAGCCCGTTGTACGTACTATGCGCGACCCGAGTCGACGCAAGAGGGACAGACCACATACCTGGAACAGGAAACTGCATTGTATACAGAGATGCATTGAAACAGAGGAGAATAGCAAACGCAAGGAAATGAAGAGAATACTACAGGGAAATTTAAATCGTAGTAGAATTGCCTCGGAGCTTCTCGAACAGCTAATTAATGAGCTGAAGGTTGACATCATATTGATCTGTGAACCGTACAGGGCTAAAAGTTCGACAGCATGGTTCTCTGATGACTCATGCACTGCGGCTATATGGATTCCCGACACAAGTCGAATCCGAGTGGAGCGCCATGGAGCAGGCTCACACTATGTATGGACGAGGATAGATAGAATAACATACGTGAGCTGCTATCTGTCCCCAAATGACACCGTCGGGGAATTCCGACAGAAACTTGAGGACCTCGAAGACTGTCTAACAGGCATTCAAAGTGAGGTCGTATTGGCCGGGGACTTTAACGCGAGGGCACTAGAATGGGGAATGCCTCGAACAGACACAAGAGGAATGTTAATTCTGGAAATGGCCGCGCGATTGAATTTGATAGTTATAAACAAGGGCTCCACCCCGACATATAGAAGACCTGGATTCGGAAACTCTATTCCAGACATCACGCTCATGTCGGAGAGATTAGCGACTAAGGAACGAGGTTGGCGAGTCATCGAGGTAGGCGAGGTAGGTGAGTAGGCGAGTCATCTAGGTAGGTTGGCGAGTCACTGGTAGTGACCACCAATACCTATTATACCAGATATGTAATAATGAAAGACGAGAGAGAGACTTTCACCTCACCAAAAGCTACAAACAAAGGAACACCGCGAAAATGAACAAAGGAAGGCTTCAAAGTGGGATCCAGAGCGGACTGGAGTCTATCCCTAAACCGCCAGCAGGGTCGCCGGACAGGGCACAAACAGAGACCCTCGTAGAGGCAACCATGAACCTCATCACTAAAGCATGCGACGCCTCTATGCCCACTAAAAAGCGAGGAAACGGAAAACAGCCTATTGGTGGACGGAAGAAATAGCTGAATTAAGAAAACAGTGCCTCAGACTACGCAGAAAAGCACAGCGAGCGCATAAAAGAATAAATCCTGCAGAGTTTTTAGAGCTCTCAGCGGAGCACAAGGCTGCGAGGAAGATACTCCAGAACGCTATCAAGAACAGCAAAATTCAATGTTGGAAAAAACTATGCGCGGAGGTCGATACCGACCCCTGGGGATTGGGGTACAAAATTGTCAACCAGAAATTAAGGACTCTTGGACCTACAGGCATCCTCAACTCAGAAGATATGACGAGCATGGAGGTTCTCTTCCCAACACACCCAGTGAGAAGCGAAACCAAAGATGAACCGAGGAATATTGAAGTACCTATCTTCACCAAGGAGGAGCTGGTAGTTGCGGTATCCTCTCTGAAGAATAAAAAGCCACTAGGACCAGACGGCTTACAGGCGGAAGTTTTCAAAGCAATTGTGGAAACATCTCCACAATTGCTATTGAATATGTACAATACCTGCCTCAAAGCAGGGGTCTTCAGCAGTCGCTGGAAAATTGCACGTCTGACCCTTGTAAGCAAGGGAAAAGGCGATACGAACACGCCATCGGCGTACAGACCTCTCTGCATGCTAAACGTAGCGGGGAAAATCCTCGAGAGACTCTTAAAGCCACGATTACTTGCAGCAATCGAAGCTGCAGGAGATCTCTCTGATCAACAACATGGATTCAGAAGAGGGCGCTCTACGATAGGAGCCATACGGGAAGTAATCAGAGCCGTCGACAGAGCGAACGAGGTATGCCACGCGGCCCGCCCAATCGTTCTTCTTGTGACTCGACGTCAAAAATGCCTTTAACTCGGCAAGATGGGTCGATATTCTAGAGGCACTAGATAGCACGTTTGCAGTCCCCAAATATCTTACCCGTATGGTAAGGGACTATTTCAAGGACCTCTTATACGAGACAAGTGGGCAGAAATCCATGCGCGTTACCGCTGGTGTTGCACAGGGATCAATTTTAGGCCCATATTTCTGGAACTCGGTGTATGACAGCCTTTTAAGGACACAGATGCCAGAAGGTACCATCCTGGTCGGATATGCTGATGACACAGCAACCATTGTAGAAGCCCGTAGCGTTGAGCTGGCCCAGCTCAAGCTAAACCAGGTGATGAGGCGCGTCAGTGACTGGATGGAAGGCCACGGTCTACACCTGGCACTTGCTAAAACGGAGATCGTGGTCCTTACCAGAAAAAGAATCCCTACCATCTTACCCATGCAAGTGGGTAAAGAAAGATTAATGACAAAGCCGTCTGCAAAGTATCTGGGGGTAACTCTGGATACAAAGCTGACCTACCGGCCACACATACAGAAGACTGTTGACAAAGCCGCAACTACAACTGCAGCACTGAGCAGGCTAATGGCTAACGTAGACGGCCCACGGCCGAATAAAAGGAGACTCCTGATGTCGACAGTACAGTCAATGCTTCTGTATGGAGCCGAATTGTGGGCTGAAGCACTGACTGTAAAGAAATACAGAACACGAATCACAGCGGTGCAGCGTAGGGGAGCGTTGAGAGTGGCATGCTCTTACCGAACAGTCTCCGAAGACGCTATCCTGGTGATCGCTGGAGTTATACCTATTGACCTGCTCGCGCTGGAGCGCAAGCGGATATATGATAGGAGCGGAGTCGAAGGAAGAGCGAAAGCGACACGAGAGGAACGACGTAGGACAATGGAGCACTGGCAAGAACGCTGGAACTGTGGGACCAAAGGAAGGTGGACGCACCGGCTCATCAAGCAACTGTCACCATGGATGCAACGGGAGTTTGGTGAAGTAAATTTCTTTCTCTCACAGTTCCTGACAGGCCACGGCTACTTCAGAGACTATCTCTACCGCATGGGGAAGGTTACATCACCCCACTGTAATTACTGCATAAATGAATTAGACACCGCTGAGCACACCATTTTCCAGTGCACGAACTGGGAAAGAGAACGCGATAGGCTGGAGGAAAAGACAGGTAGCCTCACGCCAGAAAACACGGTGGAAGTCATGATGAAAGATGAGAAGTCCTGGAGCGCAATCTCCCACTTTATAGAGAGCGTCCTGCGGACAAAGAAGAACGAAGGCTGTCTAGACAGTAGTGCATAAGAGGGAACAAACCCAGTGACACCCATCAAGAAAGGCCCCAACCCGAAGTAATGCGAAAGCGGTTCCAGGTTGGGGTCAGAAGAAGAAACAGGTGGTTGTTTTTAGTGCGGTCGCCTATCATGAGGTAATCCCACACTGTTGAGCAACCGCTTTTGCTCTTCGCCTTTTGAAGGTTTTTTTCCACCTGCGCAAAATAATAATAATAATAATAATAATAATAATAATAATAATAATAATAATAATAATAATAATAATAATAATAATAATCGTAAGCTGGCTAACTGGAAATGCCCTGGTCCCGATGGGCTTCATAACATCTGATTCAAGAGATTCACATGTCTCCATGAAAAGATCTTGACACTTGTGAATCGTTACCTGAAAAATCCGGAAGAAACTCCAGACATCTTGAGTGAGGATGTTACATTTTTTTAAAAAAAAGACACTACACATCCAGGGAATTACCGACCAATCACATGCCTTAATGCATTATTCAAGACCAGGACTGGCAGTCCACATACGATCATCAAACAACATTGCACACAAAATAACATAATCTCGAAGACCCAAAAAGGCAGCTGCAAGGGCTCATTGGGAAGTAGAGAACAGTTAGTAATAGACAGTTTTATCATGTCTCAGGCATGTGGAAAAAAGCGTAACCTGTATACTTGTTTTATTGATTATAAAAAATGCATTCGACATGGTCCCTCACGATTGGCTCATCCATGTCCTTAGAATATATGGTATAAACCCTATGACTGTGGAATTCCTCAAGACTGTAATGAACCACTGGTGCACGATAATACACATGCATTCAAGAAACGAGAGAGTAGTCACAAAAAGTTTGAAGATTAAGCAAGGAACATTTCAAGGAGAAAGCCTCAGTCCGTTTTGGTTCTGCCTGGCCATTAACTCCCTGTCATATTTATTGAACACCAAACTAAGATTTGAACTGAAAGGTCAAGAGAAGTATGTGAGCACTCACTTGGCATACATGGATGACATAAAACTATACTCTAGCTCACTACAGGATCTGAAGAAGCTAACATATATCACTGAAAGATTCTCTAGTGATATAGGCATGCAGTTTGCCATAGAAAAACATAAAAATACAAAGTATTCAAAGGGGGGAAATTCACAGACAGCACAGAATACGAGACTGCATCAAGAGTGATCATCACTGCATTGGGAATGGATAAGTTTTACAATATCTGGGGATACAACAAAATAAAATGATCATACACAGATAAAAGAGAAGTTAAAAACAGAGTTTACCAACAGATTGTATACCATACTCAAGACCACCCTCAACTCTCATAATCTTACAACAGCAATTAATATATATGCCATTCCTGTGATTACTTACTCATTAGGCATTATAAAATGGACCAGAATTGATTTGGACTCACTGGAGAGGATTATCAGGGTCAGGTTTTTTTAAAAATAATTTAAGTAGTATATAACTTAGTGTAGGGATCACAGAATTTTGAAAATGTGCACACAATTCATTTTTCCCCATAGCACGTCATACGCAGTTTCAACTGTTTTTTTGACGTTAAATAAATAAATAATAAATGACTCGTTTCAAATATCACCATCCAAAAAGTTATATCCAAAGAATAACACTACCAAGTAAATTAGGGGGTAGGGGAATCTTAAATATTGGTAATCTCCATGCAAAACGGATATCAGACATGAGAGAATATTTCAATGAGAAAGCCTTGTCATCTCAGCTATACAGAGTAATACAGGAAGTAGACGAGAACTATACACCACTCTACCTTAAACAGCAAAATGTATTACACCAACAATCAACACAAGCCGAGGACTTCGAACAATTGAAACAAAAAGCACTTCATGGTAGATATCCTAGAGAAATAGCCAAATCAAATGTCGACGCCTGCTTGTCGTACAAGTGGCTTAAAAAAGGATATCTTTACCCCGCGACTGAAGGATTCTTGATAGCAATCCAGGACCAGGTAATTGCGACAATAAATTATCTCAAGCACATTATTAAATACCCCGAAGTGCCTTCTGATATCTCCCGGGCTTGTGGTGTAGGCCAAGAAACGATCCAGCACATAACTACGAGTTGCAGTATGCTGGTCCCAACGGATTATAAACCGAGGCGCGATATGGTAGCACGAATCATCTACGCCAAAATTGCAAGGAAATGTGGAATTGCTGGTAAATTTGATACACCCTACTACAAGTACCATCCACAAAAGGTCATGGATAACAACATCTGTAAGCTATACTGGGACCGAAGAATATTGACCGACAGAACAGTCCATCATAACAGGCCAGATGTAATACTCTGGGATAATGCTAAAAGAAAAGTATGGCTGATAGGCATAGCAGTTGTAGATACCAGCAACCTCGACACAAGACACAAAAAGAAAACTCAAAAGTACAGAGAACTAACAAAAGTTGTAATGGAGCAGTGGCATGTATTGGAGGGGGAGATTGTACCGATTGTCCTCTCAGCCACATGTGTGATACCTACTGTCCTGAAGCACTTTCTGAATAAACTGGTGATCGAGACGAACATTATCATCAATATACAGAAAGCAGTGATCCTGGGCACGTGTTCTTTAGTCAGAAGATTCATGGGTTCCTAAATAAATTTGTGTTAAAGAATTATTTACGTTTTAATTTATAAACTAAGTGTTTAAATTTATATTTGTAGCAATTAATTTACCTTCTAATTAGTTCTTAAAATCTGTGCTTTGATAGATCTGAATGACTCCTCAAACATGTACCAGAAAGCTGTGAAAAAAAAAGAAAATAATAATAATAATAATAATAATAATAATAATAATAATAATAATAATAATAATAATAATAATAATAATGCCGGGGTTGCTTGCCCGAATTCATTAACTACGCTCCGTGAAGTCATGAAAGATAAGCAATTGGGGACTTCGCGGGTTCCTGGTCGAGAGACCATCTGGGAATTCCGTTATTTAACAGCGTGAAGCTCCTGGTCGAGGGATAAAAGACTATAACTGACTGATTGTCTGACTATAACTGACTAAACTAAAGGAGGAACTTCATGCGCTCAAAACCCTCAAAAAGGGCTTAGTGACATGTTGCAAAGGCGCAACATTTTTTTAAAGTAGAAAAAGTCTGTAATACCATAGAGTAAAGATGTATACCTCTTTAGTCTATGGTAATACCAATCTCTGTGCGTTGTAGCGTGGTTAAAGTTCGAGATTGTATGTGACATATGGGGGAGAAAATCATCTGCGCACGCTTTCTTGAGTTTCAGAATCCCTTCCCAACAATTTAACTATTAATAGTTGAAAGATGATAAAATAATAATAATAATAATAATAATAATAATAATAATAATAATAATAATAATAATAATAATAATTGCTCAATGGATCAAGGAAACTGGACAAAAAACCGATCGAGATGGGGGTTGTTAACAAGTCCCTTTTATGAAATCTGTTCATTAAAACTAAATCTTGAAATAATGAATGAAATTATGAATTTTTGAAAATTGCCATTGCAAATGTTTAACATTTTTTAAAGCATCTGGAGGGTTGAGTTTAGATGTGAGGCTGGTGGAGTAAGGGTAACGTAAATGGCGAACGAAACCTAGAAATTGAGTTTGCATTCCAGTGTGAGAACAAACAGCTGGTTGGAAACACATTTATTTATTTATTTATTTATTTATTTATTTATTTATTTATTTATTTATTTATTTATTTATTTATTTATTTATTTATTTATTTATTTATTTATTTATTTATTTATTTATTTATTTATTTATTTATTTATTTATTTATTTATTTTATTTATTTATTTATTTATTTATTTATTTATTTATTTATTTATTTATTTATTTATTTATTTATTTATTTTACGTCAAAAAACAGTTAAAAACTGCGTATGACTTGCTATGGGGAAAAGTGAATTGTGTGCACATTTTCAAAATTCTGTGATCCCCACACTAAGTCATATACTACTTAAATTTTGAATTTTTGAAAGGGAGAAAAAAAAAACAAACTCCCATGTAATAAAATCTATTTTCAAGGATAAACAAGCAATAAATTTTGAATTTTTCAAGTATTATCCGCGCACGTTTTCTTGAGCCCTCGCTTCGCTTGTTGCAAGAGGAGTGGGGAGTTTGGTTATTTTCACAAACGGAATATTGTATCAAATGTGTTGTTCGTTTTCAATGCAAAATAATTTCTAGTACATGGGAGCAAACATTTCTGGTTATCAGATTTTGTCTACAATACTTGTTAGTATCATTTATTCTTAATTTAACTAATGTTGGCAAAGGAGTGGGGGTACTATTCCTGTGCTCAAGAAGACGTGCGCTTTTAATACTATTATATTATTGCAGTGCCCTTTCAAATAATGCGAGAAAGTGTGTGCTGTTGTAGCACCATTAATTTTTCTTAATGAAATCTGTTCTTCAAAATTAAAGCTTTAATGAATGTCATGTAATTTTTTTTAGAATGTGAGTAGTTTTTGCGTAATTTTGATTGATTGTAAGAAATTATGGGAGAAAGTATGTGCTTTGGTACTAGATTCACTTTTGAGCGCTGCAGAGCGGATTTTCAACAACGTTGCTAGATTGTCGTGTATCCGCCTCCACCGATTCCTCAATCCCACATTAGTGATATTGGTTGACGATGTCATGGGATCATAATTCTCTCGGGTCATGGGATCAAGAAGGGATGCAGTGGTTGCAACGAACCGTGACGGAAGCAGCCGGTTATATACGAACCTGATACGAACTCAAAAGACTGCAAGGACAAGGACAGATAGACGAGAGAGAGGGAGGGCCGGTGCAGATGTCAAATTCTCATGACTTTCTTGTGAATAATTGTTGTCAAGTAGGTAGTCGACACTATTGTCATAAATTCTAACGGAGAATTCTATTATCAGAAAGACATTACGTAACAGTTGTCTTTAAATCGTGTGAATTTAGAAATGATTTAAGGACTGTTAACCTCAATCATACGTCACTCAGGAAGGTTCGTGGATCAAACCGCAAAATGTTATTTATTTGAAAACTCGCAAATGGATCTTATTAGAAAGAGTCAGGATGTGGTGAACTTTTTAAATGTATCTCTTAGTTCTTTCATCGAAGGATCGATCTAGAATGCGACGCAGTAAATTAGGGAACTGTAAATATAAATCATAATCTTCATTGTGTACTTCTTAAAAATATCGTAAATAGTATTTGAAATTGTAGTGTTTTCATTTTCAGTTGTTTAATGTGTTTTTATCATTATGCAGGGTCATGGCAAGCATTTAATAGAGTGAGAAGAAAGAGGCATTGTCAAATATTGTCAATTGAAGCTGAAACCAATGTACAGTTTTTAATCTACTTCGGGAACTTGTTCCTCTAAAAATAATAAATAAATTTATTTTTTTATAATAAAGGATCACAGATGGCTTTTGACAAGCTGCATATTTTACCTATTGCAGTTTTTGTACTTTTTCCAGCCACATTTCTAATAACGTATGTTGTTTATTTTATGCTTGATCACTTATTATAATAATAGATTATTGACCTGTTTTATTCATAAATTTTTTTATTTAGGTATATTGTAGCAGTATTATTAAAACACGTGGAAGCTGAATTTCCATATATAAGTGATACTGGCACTTACTCACCTGAAAGCTGTGTTTTTGGACAACTTCTCAACTTTGGAACTATGCTTAGTATGATTCAAATTTTTCTATTAGAATGAAAAGTGCATTTATTTAATTTTTGTCGTTTCATTATGAAGTTATTCACTCACTACAGATATTTTGTGTGATGGAGTTATTTATCAAATTCAAAGGAATCAAAAAAGTTTAAATACAATTTTTGAAGATTATTTTGCAACCCATGATGTTTCCTGTTGCAGTGGCATCAGTTGTGTATGTACGGTTTCAACAAGTTCAGGAGTATTTCAAGACATATCCTCTTCATGTTTCTGTTAGAAAATTAAACAAATGTGGCGTATGGTTTGGTCTTATATCCTGCCTTGGTCTCAGTTTTGTGGCTAATTTTCAAGAAACCAATGTAATAACAGTTCATCTTACTGGAGCTTTTATGTGTTTTGGCTTTGGTACTTTATATTTCTGGGTTCAGGTAAGTGCATTTTCATTATTCTTGAATATACCATATTTCATTGCAGTCATGTTTCTATGTACACAAATAATAAAATGTTTATTTTATTAACAATTTAATGTCTAAAATAATATTTTTAGCCATTTTTCTTGTGAATCTATTGAAATCTCTATTTGGAGAATTTTTTCTCTTGTATTGAGGAATGAACCAGCTTAAAGTATAGTATGATAATATTTTATTTTTAAGTAACTTTTTAGTAGTTCCAAAAACTATTGTACCCTATAATATTGTTTGAAAATTGCAGTGGTTTTATTTTAAGAAACAAATTTCTTTCTTTCCTATTAGTTCACCAAATTTCCTTTTACCAAGGATATCTAAGAGTTACTATTAGTTTCTTAATGAACAAGAAATGAAAAGAAATATAAGGGCTGAATTAGAGAAACTTATTCGGTTTTTAAAATTTATCCATATTGGCTTTTAAATCTAGTGGCTGGTAGGCTTGAAGGTTGATTGTATCTGTTGTATTATAAACGTAAAACATTAGCACCAAGCTACTGGCAATTGGTGATAAAAAGAATAAAAGATTTCTCTTAGGGTAGATGAAAGCGATTAGGATCTAACAGTTATCCCATGTAGGATTGAATTATCCCAAATAATGTACACTGAGAGAAACGAGAATAAAAGTACTAAAATATAATAGTAAACTATTATTATATTATGAAATTTACAGCAAAATGTTTGACTTAAGAGGCGTATCTAGGTATTCAGGTGCCCATAGCAAGCATAGAATTGCGCCCCTGTCAGGTTACCGGTACTTCAAATTAGGGTTGTTATTCGTTTTAGCTGGTATACTCTGAATAGCACCCCTTGTGAGTAGTTTTATTGTATGGCAGACATGCCCCTATGGCATGTGCCATGTCTGCCGTACCCAAGATACACCTCGGATTGATACTATTGTGCACTTTGCTAGTTAGATTTGCTACAGCATGTTAAAGATCTACTAGTTCATCTTTCACTTGCCAAAAGTGAGGTACTGGTAGTTGTCCTTGATATCTTTCTATACTGATTCCATAAAGGCAATATCGTTACAACTCAAAAAATTTTTCATCCATAAAATTAATTGGAAGGTAAAGATATATACCATTATTTAAATATTTGTTCTAAAATATTTCACTGCTAAGGTCAAGAAATGTATCTTTTGATTGGGGGTTCTGCAAAAACTTGGTGTGTCTCAAACTCTCTGTTCTTGTTATTACCATATTTTTGTTAGAAATAATTTTAAAGAAGGGGCAAAAATACTTTTTTGTTGGGAATTTTCTTTTTTGAATATTACAACCTCGATAGTTTAATGATAGTTGTGTGATGAAGCCATTGTCTGGAATGGAGAAATAATCCTAGTGTACTTGAGATAATTTGTTTTAAATAGAATGCTGTGACCAGATAACTTACTTCTTTGAAACTAAAGTAGACTATTCCAGTAGTGTTTGAGAGTAATCACACACTTCATTAGTGGAAGAAATCATTATGTATGTTCCAGTTGAGCTTCTATCTAATGATATGAACTTTCTGGCTGATTGATATTGTTTATAGAATTTAATTTCATTTAAATATTCAGAATTCCCCATTAGATCAGAAAAGGGGACAGAGGGCTTGGAAAAAATTTCCTTAATCTTTTGTCTTTGAATTGAAGATGTGAAAACCTCTTTAAACAGAAAAAATGATTGTCATTTTTATAAGTTAACGGCATTCAGGGGCTTCCTATACCATGTGATAAAACTCATGGGCCAAGAATGCATTTTGATACATTCCAATTACATAATTAGATTGAGAATGATTGAAAAAAGATCGAATGAAGAGGGGGCACGCAGGGACGGTGGAGCACGCGTGAAATGGTGGGGAGAGAGGCAGAGAATAGGTGTCATAGGGTTGTAAATAAAATTACTTCCATTTTACACAGCCAAATTACTGAACAGACTGAGTAGGTTGCAGCATGGGGCACACATTTTTTGGGGGGTGAACGAATTTCAGCAGATGCAGAATTTCTTAAGGAGAACTTTAGAATGTTTTTATAGAAATATTTATTTCCATATTTGTATCATAAGCAAATGTTAATTAATCAAATATAGTTCCAAATGTTCCACTGTATTGGATTGTATTGGATGGATTTAAGCAAAATCATAACATCAATTTTTCTTCCTCTAAAAGGCATTATGCAGATCAAAGTCTATATTTATCAAAATCATATTTCTCTAAAACAATGGCAAATGGTATAGTTGTTAAAAGATTATGTTTAGTACATTCATTATCTATAGGACATGTATGTTGTGCTCCTTGCAAGTAATATGGTAGAACTACTTTGCTCACCACATCAGAGCTTAACGACTTGAAAAATATCAACATGATAACAGTTCCAAACATCAAGACTGCAGAAGAAAATTTGTGTGTAGGTCTGCAGTTTTAGAAAGAGTGGATTCAGAGCTTGTGAAACAGCACAAAAATAAAGTAGAATATTGGAGAAATGTCATGAAAAGAATTGTAGAAACTGAAAGTTTTAGCATAAAGAGGATTGTCTTTTTCAGTAACAAAGAGATTATTGGTTACAAAATGAAAACTTCTGAGGGTACATTGAGTTGATATCCTAATTTGATCTATTTATAGCTGACCGTATTGTTCAGTATGGAAATAAAGGGCCTCATTTGTGAAAAAAGGAATTAGAAAATGGTAATTCAGAGGGTATTCTTTATTAAAGAAATTGTTGATACAAGATACATTTCCAAATGATGAGATTATTAAAGACTCTATTTAATGACTGATGCAAATGGCGAACTTTCTTTCTCCACTTTGAAGCGCTTAAAAAAATCTGAGATCAAGAGATCTTATACAAGACACATTGAAAGCAATATCTCTGTTATACATCAAAAATGACATTTTGGGATGCCCAGAGTTTGACAACACTATTAAGAAATTTCCCAAGACTAAAGCAAAAAAACTAGATTCTGTATAACAACGCATATTTTATATGTACACTAAAATGTTATTTTGACTTAAATATCCAGTTTTTTTGTAACAAAATGTAAATAATACTAAAATACAGAAATTGTTTTATAATTACCTTATATTTTTAATTTATTGGCCTAAAAGTGTTTGATGTTATAAAAAAGATGCAAATATATAATCAGTTATTTATACATATACAATATTAGCATCAGTTAGAAAAATCATACGTTTTTAAATTTAATATATTATAAAATACTTGTATGTCAAAAAAGCAAATTAAAAGGGCACTAAAAGTTTTGACAGCCTAGGGTGTACATAAGTGGAAGTCAAGCACTGATTTTACACTCTAAATAGAATTCATTCCTTTTCTTGTCTAATAAATGAGAAGTGATAAAACAATAAGGGACAAATAAATGTTGAGTTATTTCCCCTTCGTCTTCATACATTTCTGTACTAAAATTAATTAGATCGTTGATGAGAAAGATACTTCCTAATACATAAGTAAATAAAAGGTGTGTCTGGTATCAAATATTTCCGTATTCTAGAAATTGAAAATAGGTTCTGGCACAGAATAAAATTAGAATCCCTTCATATACATAACAACCTGCAAAACCAGAATATGACTTGTCTTAACCAGCAAATCCCTAAACTCTCATCACCTCTGCTAAAATTAGCGCAATGTGTACACCCCTAACTCCACCCGCCTTCGCTCCCCACGCCCCCCACGCCGGCATCAAAAGCAGCGACACTCGTCCCTTCCCCCTCCCCCCCCCTCAACCGACGTCCGACTGACGCCCTGCCCTCTTAAGCGAGCCACACACTAAAAAAATCGTAGAACTTCGTTTTTCGCCCAATTACTGCGAGGTACGAACGACCCAAATTGCTTTTGTATCTGGATACTACATTGTGTATAGAACAATTTATATTTTTATACTTCATATATTCCTGTAATTTTTTTTCTTTGCAGATAGCTCTGATGATGATCGCTATGCAATCAAAAAGATCTTAACCTTAAATATATATTTGATACCAGACATCACCTTTTATTTACATATCTGTAGTAACAATTTAACCAAACGTACCTCTCCCAAATTTGGTCATTAAATACTCAAGTTATCATTAATAAAGATAGAGTCCCATTTTTTCTTTTATTCATCTTTTAAAGCTTGAATTATGAATTAAAGACCATGCAGAATTTTCTGAAACTCTAAATTTACCACCTTTAAAATGTGCTTTATATTATGTTCACTCATTGAACTTCAACTTTGAGAGCATTTATTAACTTATTTTGCTACCTATGTAGTTGCCAAAAATTGTGCATCTTGGGCTTACTGGGCCTTTGGAATCATTAATTGAACTAAAATAATTAAAAGAAGTATGATACAACAACTACACAGAGAACACTCAAGTGCAGTGATGAATTGGAGTGTTTTGAAATGCTTGTGAGGGAGAAAGACATGATTACCCCAACAGTTGCAGTACATTACATCCATAAGGCAGCTCTTCACTTTGGTTTCATTGATACATGTATATAAGTTTCCTTATGGAAAATGAAGTCAGAAAAGACAGATAAGAAAGTATCTAGGGAAAGTGTTCACTTCGGTTTCTTGTGTCCTTGTGGCAGAGTGTGGATTCAGTGGAACATGTGCCTTCCAGTTTGACAAGAGATTTTGAATTCTCGAATTTGTTCTACAAAAAATTTATACCACATTCTATTGAATTAATATTTTGCAAACCTTTTATTATTGTACTAATTTTCTTGAAATTCATTTCCCCATCAAAAAAAAAATTTATTGAATTTTCAAAACAATTTTATATAAAAAATAAGCTTTTTTGATACACAAATTCAGAAATTGCATATTGATTTCACAAGGTGCCCCACTTGAAGACGTAGCTCTGCCTGCATGGGTTAACCTCTGTCTGCACTGTATGAATGCTACAAGTGTGCTTGAGCATTGAGAACATTACCTGTAGGTGTAGAAAGTCGTGGTGATGTGGTATTTCTTGATCTCAATTCCAATTTTTGAGAGTGTTGGTGTCACAAACATGTAGCACATTGAAAACAATAGCATAGTGATTGTTTGCCGGTCTTTGAATTTCTCTGTTTGTCTGATGGCTATCATTGTTCTCGAAGATTTTCTAGTGGTGCTACAGAATGGCATAGATTTTCTCGTAGTAAAGTTTTCTAATTTCCTTGGTGTGGACTGGTTATATGGACTTGCTCCATCCTCTTGCCAGCTACCATCTGTCGCTGCCCAAAATACTTGATATTTTCTGAAGTTTTCAGTTTCCTAATAGTAGAACCAAATTATTACTTAAAAAATATTGAAGAAGAGTAAAACCTCATCATAAACCTCAGCAATTTTCATTGATAAATTTAGAGCTGTTTTTTCAGAAAATGGCATTTAAGCGTTTCTGTAAATGCAAAATTTGAAGCTCTTTCTCACAGAAATCTGTTGAGTTTTCGAAAAACTCAATAGTGTTTACAAATTGCTGGAAATGTGCACATTAACAGTGTGAGAGATATTTAAAAAAAATACATTTATGTAATTTTTGAAGAAACAAACAATACAGAAAAATGAACTTTGTCGTTTTTAACAGTGCAATTAGCACTACATGTCGGAAAAGTTTGAAGAAAAAAGTTAGAGCCATTTTTGAGAAAATGGCATTTGAGTGTTTCTGAAAATACGGAATTTTGAGTTCATTTTCAGAAGAAAAAAAAAACAGTTGAGTTTTCAAGAAACATTATATGACATTATTTAAAGCACGTGCACTTATAAATACAATAATGAAAACAAATTGCGGGTAATGTAAATATTATTGGCGTGAGAGATAAACCAAAAATTAGGTTTTTGTAATTTTTGGAAAATCAGAAGAATAGAGCAATAAGGCGTTTATGTTGTCTTATAGAGTGCATTTAGCACTATCCCTACCAGAAGTTAAGAAAAAATTTGGAGCCTTTTTGAGAAAATCTTGTTTTTGTAATTTTTTAAAGAACTGATTATGGATAACAAATTTCATTTCAAGGAAAACCTCCATCTTCAATTTTGTAATTGAAGGAAGACGCCAAAAAAATCGAACTTTTGCCATTTTAAAAAATTCAGAGTTAACCATCTACCGTAATAAGCGTATATTTCTCTATTCTTACAAGAAATATAAAGAAAAAATTTGGAGCCTTTTTTGAGAACATTTTGAAAATGTCGCAGGTGCTTCATGTAAAGAACCCCCCAAAATTAGTTAATGTTTTTCAAAATTGCAGAGCGTTGACTCAAGCCAGATCGACGGGTTTATTGAGTTTGGACAAAATCGTACGCATAGTTTAGGCACTAATGTTCTCATTAACACCACCAATCTATGAGTATATCTAGGTGGTGGTGTTCACATACACGCAGTCGGAAGGATGTTTTGGCATCAATTTATTTTTCGGTATCAAGGACCCAAAAAACAGGGATTCTGACCACAACACGTGTTAAATGATATTTTTCTTAATGTAGCAACTGGATTTATCCACTTTTTCGTTATCTGGGCTCGGCAATTATTTTTTTTCTGCCAAAAATCCGCCGGAATATTACATAACTGTCTCTATACCATGTATATTACTCCGTCTCTCTCTCTCACACTCTCTCTCTCGCTCTCTCTCGGGCTCTCTCGCGCGCTCTCTAGCGCTCTCCCGCTCTCTCTCTCTCTCTCGCGCGCGCTCTCTCTCGCGCGCGCTCTCTCGCGCCCTCTCTCTCTCTCTCGCGCTCTCTCTCTCGCGCTCTCTCTCGCGCTCTCTCTCTCGCTCTCACTCTCGCTCTCTCTCTCAGCTCTCCTCCTCTCTCTCTCTCTCCCTCTCTTGTGGCTCTCCTTCTTAATATATATATGCTCTCTTTTCTCTCTCAGGTATCTCATAAACCACTCTGCCATAAAAACCCTCTGCACCTCCATAGCTCTCTCTCTCCTTGCTCCTCTCCTTTCTCTCTAGCTCTCTCCTCTCTCATCTCTCTCGCTCCTCTCTCTCAACTCTCTCCCTCTCTCTCAGCTCCTATATCTCTGCTCTCTCTCTCTCACGTGCTCTCTCTCTCTCTCTCTCTCTCTCCGCGCCTTTGCTCCTCTCTCTCCAGCTCTCTCTCTCTCTCTCACGCGCTCTCTCGCTCTCTCTCATGCTCTCTCTCAGCTCTCTCCTCTCCCTCCTCCACTCTCTCCTGCTCCCCCCACCTCTCCCTCTCTCCCCCTCTCCCCCTCTCTCTCCCTCTCTCTCCCCCTCTCTCCCCCTCTCTCCCCCTCTCTCTCCCTCTCACTCCCCTCTCTCCCCCTCTCTCTCCCTCTGACACTTCACTCCCAGAAGGAACCAAGACTATAGACTTCGCAGATGAATTTGCAATTGTCGCAAAATGTATAGAAGAGATAGAATGTACCTGCAATGAAGCCATTGCATTTGTCAGCCATAGACTCGATTACGCAGGATTGCAGCTTGCACAAGACTGAAGTAGTGCTTGAAACTAGCCAGAAGAATGGAGAATCTATCACACTCAAAGGCGGTCATCACACTACTTCATAACGACCTGCGATGAAATATCTCAGTATCATGATTGACACGCTCTTGTCCTTTAGAGACAATATGTTTAGAAAATATGTTTACTTCTGAAAGTAATTCGTGGTTGGGGTGTAAATTTTCACAAGAAATATTGCTGGAAATCAGGCGCCTGAAAAAAGAAAGGAAGGAAGAATCATGATCCTACTCGACTAACACCACGATATATTAAAAAAGTAATGTGACCGAGTCACTATTCCCACTCTCCGAGATGTAATGCCCACAGGCAGTTCCGCGAGAGGATGGAGAAAAAGCCAGGTTCGGTTTAAATGAGTAAAAATCTCACACACTGGGTAGTACGGGCTGCAGTATTGGGTATGACAGTGTTTTTGAAGATTTCCACCTAACCTCGTAAAAACAAAACTTACATACATACATACATACCAACGCACGCACACACACACACCACACACACCACACACACACCACACACACACCACACACACACCACACACACACCACACACACACCACACACACACCACACACACACCAGACACCACATAAACCACACATACCACATACACCACACACCACACCATACACCACACCATACACTACACCACACACCACATACACCACACACCACACCATACACCACACCATATACCACACCACACCACACACCACACCACGCACTACACCACACACCACACCACACACTACACCACACACCACACCACACACCACACCACACACCACACCACACACCACACCACACACCACACCACACCACACCACACACTACACCACACACCACACCACACACCACACCACACACCACACCACACCCCACACACCACACCCCACACACCACACCCCCCACTGATCAGAGCAGCCAGCCACTAGAATTCTCCTCCGGACAGCGACTGAATTCGACCTAGCTGACAAGCTCGTGTCGAAAATCCTGCCGCTGTCGGGACTCAAACCTAGGACCTCCCGGTCAGAGGCACTGCAGTGACATCAGTTGATGCACTGAGCTACCACTCTCGGTACCATTTCGAATTTTTTCCACTTTTAGAAAATACAGTGTGTGCGCCAAAAGTGGAACCTCTACCACTTTCTTTACCGTTCTTTGCTACATACAGGGGAAAAAATTAAAGAAAAGATTTGGAGCTGTTTCTGAGTAAATATTTTTAAAATTTGAAAATTGCCTATGTTTGAAGTAAAATTAAGTAAAAAATACTCAATTTTCGAAAAATTGAATATGACCTCATTTGAAGATGTTTTTAATGAACACATTTCATTAAGAAAAAAATCTTAATAATTGTAGTTGTAGGAAGATTCCAAAAAAAAATTGAATTTTTGCAATTTTCGAAAAATCATGCAGGTCAACGAAAACAAGCACCATTCTCTGAAGCATCCTTTACGCTATCAAAAAATTTGGTGATGTTTTTCCGAAACAAATTGCCTATCTTTCATAAAATTACATGAAAAGTACTAAAGATTTTCGAAAAATTGTACGTGATCTAATTTCAGAAACTTTATTGCAGCAATTGGTACATCATAATTTTTAATTTTTTAAAAAAATGTTTCTAATTTAATTGTTAATGTTTTAGTATAAGACTGAATAAAAGAAAATATTTCAGCTAATGTGAAAGAAAAAATCAGTTTTCATAACTCTGAACTATCGCCTCCCTACCCCTAAGTAATGCAGTGTAATGTTGCCCCCTCTCTAGCATTATGTAATTTATGGGCGGTCCTAATGAAGTATTCTGAAAAGTCAGAAATGATATTCTTGAAGTCCCATTTTAATTCTAATACTAGGGAACAAAGAATTGAGAAAATGTGAAGAAAAAAAAAAATGTATGTTTTTTGATAATCAATTATTTCCTCAATGTGAGTATTTCATGAAAGTAAACTAAACGGTTGTGTTAACTGATACACGCTGAAAATATTATGTTCTACAACTTTTTTCGTAGAGATAGTTAAGTTTGAGGGAAGTGTTCGTTACTTTGTATGCTGATGCAGTTTAATTTTGAGAAATAACTTTGTTTGCAATGTTGCTAAGGAAACAAATGGTATGAAAGTCATTGAGCTTCGTAGATTCAATGCTCTAAAGCACATTTTAGGCTGTTTAATGAAGAAAGTATTTTTTTTTATCAAATTATTATTATTACATAACTGTAACGCCTTTAAAATTGAACTATCAAGCGAGTTGGCCTAATGAGGCAGGGTCTCAGGGCTGGGCAGGTACTCGGGACAATAAGGTTGAGGGTTCAAAACCCACATCATCTCCTGTATTATTTCAGTTGTACTTCAGTCAGTCATACCTTTTGCGACTCTCACTTGCAACCGATCTTTATAAATGAGGTCTCTAAAGAAAGAGAATTTCACGGAGACATGACGAATTGCTCTTCAACTTTAAAAATATGAAGGATTTGTTTAAAGAAACACAACTAAATATTCATGTCAAATGCAACCTGCAACACTGTCAGCTATATTGTTAAATCGCTCCTCAATGAGGAGTTTTAGGGCCTTAAAATCTAAAATATAGAGCCCCAAGTCCTCAAAGAAACATTCCTCACACTGTAATCTATAGGATGTTATAAACATGAGAACATAGTAACATTCTTGAACATTATATTACATTTTTGCTGGTTCGATGCTTATTGATTTTACTCCATCTGTTCAGAGTCTGTAGAATCTGCAACTGTATGTGAAGTTAAACTAATTACTTGATATTATACACGATTGAATTACATGGGTGTACTTCTCTGTTTGGTAATAACGTTAAATTATGAATAGTTTGTATTGACAAGGGTGTATTTTATTGTTATCAATTACAAGGAGACATATAGAACAAGTGATGGACGATAACAGAACCTGGAAGTAAAAGATATATTACTAGCTTAATATGGAAATGGAAAGGTATGGAAAAAATGGGGTGTAACATGCCAGAGTTCTTACACGGATACACTATTGTTATGTGTAAATGTTTTAAGGTGTGTTTGTAGCATTGGGAGCATTCCGAGATCCTTGTGTATTACATCTATATCATAATCCTGGTAGGTCTTTTATGTGCCGATATAAAGCAGCTGGGAAGAGGTTGAACCTGATGCTAGAAAACAGGAAATTAGGAGGAAATTTTGTTATAGAACATAAATTTGTGTGAGAAAGTCTGTGTTATTGTGTTGCACCACTATTTTATTTTGTAATTGAATATGTTACAATGTGTATTTAATTATTTGGAAAGCGTAATTTTCTGTATTTTATTTGTAGCCAATAATAATAATAATAATAATAATAATAATAATAATAATAATAATAATAATAATAATAATAATAATAATAATAATAATAATAATAATAATAAACAAAAATATGTTGAACAACAATTATTATTCTTTTGTAAATGTGTAATACATGTGTTGAATAGTAATTATTGTGTTTGTTTTACAGGCAATTTGTTCATACTACATGCAACCTCTGGCTAATAGCATTTTTGTTGCTCACCTTAGATTAGCCTTGGCTATGATTTGCTCAGTATTTTTTATACTGTTGAGTATTACTGGAGTAATTTCTCATTTACAATTTCATGGTATGATGCGACTTCTGTAGAAAATTGTTGTTGGAGTTTTTGGTGTGTATTTTATGTGCTAATACAAATAAATACTATTATTTTTTTTGTAGGTGCCAATCCTCGTAAATGGTATCCTGTGGATGGAGGGTGGGAACTCCATGTCATAAGTACAGTTTCAGAATGGATTGTGGCAATTGCATTCTGCATTTTTATCTTATCCTTTTCTCAAGAGTTTCAGTCTCTCAGCATGGAAGCAAAGGTTAGTTTTATTCTATTTAATATCCTCCAGTAAGGGGAAGAGGTTCTTCAAAACTTAAATTGATTAGTATTGAATAGAAAAATGTTTCCAGAATATCAGAGCTGTAATTTAATATTTGGATATTTTGTATTTTTCTCTTGTATAAGTGACTTGAGTAAAGTTTGTAAATTCAAATCATAAGTTTTCTTTCCAGTTTAATTTGTTGAGCAACGTGAATATTTTGCTAGTTCAGTGAAGATTTATCTTTGTTAAGGAAAATGTATGGGATTATGAAATCTTTTTACTTTTTATGTATTTTTTTTTATTGAGATTCCAGTAGCACTGTCATAAATGGTTTCTTTATTGCTTTATTTAGTTATAAAGTTTTTAAATACATTGAATTTATTTTCAGTATCGTTAAAGATTCAATATTGCAAAATATATATGACAAATACATCATTAACATTCTCATTATTTATGTATTATTCCCTTTGAATATGTAAATTATTGGCAATTTGGGACATTTGCATTTGCCAGTTATACTGTTCAAATGGGCATAGAGCTGACAATACGTTGATTCTTAATGATTGAATGAATATCACTCAGTCATGTTTTAATTGATATTAGTATTACACCATTCAACATCAATGTGAAATAAACATAATTCAATAAGTTTTCAATTGATTTTCATGCATTTTCAGATAGTTCTTCTCACTGAAAGAATTGAAACATCTGATGCTAATGATACATCACCATTTGTTCCTCATACTAGTGCTGATGAAGTTGATGTGATTGTTAGGCAAGGTGGAGCAAGTATTATTACTTGATTGAAAATTTGTACAAATCACAGTGCGTTAAACCCTCATGACTCGACTTCCTGGTATGAAGAATCAAATCAGCATTCCGTTGTGATAATTGCTTCCAGCCAAGCACACTGTAATCATAGCAGTGGAGTGGAATCTCCAGATAATTCAGGTTTGCATGATGGATACAGTGAACCTGGTGTCAGCACACCTGAAGTGATGCATACTGCTCGGTGTTCAAGACCTTCAGAATGTGGCAGTGAACAATCAAGTGAACATGTGCCACAAGTACCTCATTCTGTTGTTATAATTGCTGCCTCACAAGAATGCGGAAATTCGTTAGATGAATGTAACATTAATGAGAGTGAACAGCCAGTTGTACCTGAAACTCAGCAAGAAAGTGATATATTACCAAGTAAATTGTTATCTCTTTCACTCTCATTGTTAGTTGCAGCATTTTTTCAGGCGATTCGATGTTTACAAGAACTTATTGAAGATACATTTCGAACTTTGCACTGTGATTTGGATTTAGAATAAATTGGGATGCTATACAATGATGTCCGTGAAACTGCTTGTGGTAGTTTCCAGGAGAATTTCTGATGTGACAATACAATTTCTCAAAGAAATTGGTGAGGAGTGCAAGTATTAGCTTTCAACAGAATGTGCTAGTACATCATTTTACCGAGTATTATGTTGTAAAACATGCGATTGTTAGTTTATAGTTGCTTTGTTAATGTTGCAGAATATTGATAAGATAAAAAGGAGATCCAAAGCAATGAAGGTCCTGCATCTCTTTACCTTAAAATTATCGCTTTATAGTTCTTCAAATTAAATTTTTAAGTACTTTTTATTGTCACACCAAATTCAGATAGATGAACATTTTACTTAGATGACAAGATATATTAACTGCTCTCTTTTCCTTTTATGTAGGTTCTACAATTAATTCTACTTTTCAATGAAAGAATATCATCACAAACATCTGAACCGATTCCTTACTTGTACCTAAACATTTTTGAAGCATTTTCTTTGAACTTAAATATATTGTTTATGTAGATTCTTTTGCAACTACTTTATTTTAATGTTTGTCTTTGCTTCTTAATATAGCACTGTACTTAGTGAAACTGAAAGATGCAGGAACTTTTTATGATTAGTTGCAAATCCTTGTGTCTTTTGTTATTAATATTAATCATTGTTTACTTTTATTGAAGTAGACCTAATTTTTACAATGATCTGCTTTATCCTTTTCTGAAAGAAAAGGCATTTTTTCCCCTCACAAACCTCAATGATTATTTATATTATGACGTCATTTCTGCTTTGTTAATTTTTAGTATTAAACATTCTAGATGTGTTGTAACAAACACAAAAAAAATTCAGTATTTGTTGTTGGTTGTTTTTTTTTAAATATTTTTTTACAAAGTATTTCTTGGAATTGAATCTTTTCCAGATATTTTCAAATAATTTGATTCTTTTAAAGATAATATTTTATTAACATTTGAATCATAATAATTATTAATAAGTATTGCTTTAGTAATTTTTTTACAGAAATGCAGTGCAAAAGTAATGTATACAGTTTCATTGCATCTGTAGGTTTGTTATTGTAATAATTGTGATAAGTAGCAAAGGAAATGATCTGAATTTGGCAAGCATATGTCTCGTACTTACACAAATGTTTGAAATAGTTCAGTGTTGCTTAATTGTATAATTTTGTTAATAATATGATTATAGAACCTTCCTTTTATTATTATTATTATTATTATTATTATTATTATTATTATTATTATTATTATTATTATATACATTTATTATAACAATAATAATAATTATAATAATAATAATAATAATTATAATTATAATAAAAAAAGTTGAAGTATATAATATAAAAAGTTATCATGGATGAAATTTATTTTCATCTGTTCACTTTAAAAATGTGAGGATAGTCTGTTTCTTTGTGGAGGAAAATTTTCATGGAGAGCAAATTTGGTTTTTGAAGTTTACTCAGTCTAAAGCTCTTTCTTCAAAATGATTATACATATATTTATTTGTCTAGGAAGGACACTGACTAGAATTACATAATAAAAAAGACTAGAAAAATAGCATATGTATATAAAAGAATTCTTGCTAATGAAAAATGAGAAATTTGTATGTGTTACTTCTGAACTGCATATTATGTTTATGCTTTATTCAACAAGTTGTATTCTAGAGACTATTGAGACTAGACTGCATTTTGTAGAACATAGATCTTTCTCAACAAAGAATGACCTGAAAATGAATTTCTAAAACTGAAAAATCATACTATATGCATTAATTTCTTAAAAAATGATTTTGATGTAAAAAAGTCAATATATTTGATACTGCCATCAAGAATATTGGTTGCAAGATTGGAGACTGATCTTAAGAGTGGCTTAATAATATTGTAGTGTTAATGAAAGGTCATTTCTTTAGAATATTTTTAATTTTGTCTGTGCATTTGTAAGATGATTACTGAATGGAATGGAGTTTTGCGGAGGTATGTTGGTGAGTCCCATGTATTATAGTTAAAAATAGTAATGTAGTGATTATAGGAATCTAAATTCCTTGTGCATTGTCAGATCTAGAATTGAGTTTTTATTTTGAAACTGTGATAAAGTTAACTATATTTATTGGTGCTCAATATTTCCAAAGAATATGTGATTGTATTTGTCATACATTTTCTTGAACATCTGTAGGCCATAACTGTGTGAATAAGACTGTTCAACTAGTCTTGGAGCACATTTTGGGCAGATCTGAGCGAAAATCTTGTTTATAATTCTTGCTTCTCTAACTTGTTGCTACTCCTACATATGTTTGTTTTTAGTTATTTTGTCAATACAATGAATGCTTTGAAACATGTGTTTTACTTAAAACTCCTAATTTTTCATTTCTTTAGGATGAGTCCTTATGCCATTGGTTTTGCTCAACTTAATTGGTTAAATTTTTGAGTACTTGTGGAAGGAAGGAAATACCTAATACTTCCTTTGTAGGCTTCATTAATAAAGTTACTTACATCAATCCCAGCTTCCCTAAGTTCACAACGTTTGAGGGGTAATAAATTTTGAGGGACAAGCACAATTTGACCTTTAAACAAAAATCAAGTTTTCGAATTGGGGGAAGCCTTAAAATCTGTTTCCCTTGTAAGTTGTTCTTCAGTAATAGCATGCAGTTAATATTTGGCAGATTTAATTGTGTGAACTGTTGTTTAAATGGGGAAATATTAAGAGTTCTACTTTAGAATTTTGGCAGGAAATAATAGAATTGATGTGGAGTTTTTTTAATTCATTAATGTACTTGGTTCACAAATGGCTGTCTTTTTGTTGTGAGCTGCATACCATTTTTCGCATTTGTAGATGTTCACGGTTTTGTAAATTACTGAGTACTAGGATGTAGCTTTTTAAACTATAATGCATTGAATTCAGTAATATCTGTTTTACAAATCCAAGTGATGTATATCTACCTAATATTATTTGAGAATTATTTGCACCCAAAACTATCGATCACGAATGAACAAATTTCGATTTTCAGAAAGTCGTTTTTCAAAGAGGGAATAGTCACATAGTTCTTCTGTGCTTTACGCATGACAGTGTAGTAACTTTACATGAAATAACAATGAGAAGAAACATACCACTTAAAAGTACGCCCTCCTAAAAATTGTAATTTTGGATTTTTTCCGAATTGTCTGTAATCTCTCTGTTGGGGACTAGTTAAAAAATTTGAAATTAGAACTCGAGAAAGATCTCTGATACCAAAAGGCTGTATAAATTTTAACTTTAAGATTCAACTCAAAGTAGGTTAAAATTAGTGGAACTACAACAGCATGTACTTTCTCACTCTTAGTATTGGTGATGTAATATTATAATACCTACTGTCCATATTAAGTTATTAACTCGCCTCAATCAACACTTGTAAAACTCAATATAAATTGTAGCACATTCAGTGCAAAAACCAATTATTTTAAAGCTAATATATCAACACAAATTTGATGTTTAAAATGCGTATAACAGTCTTAATTATTACAGTTCATTGCAAAAATGAACAGCTAAAGTGACGTAAAATTAGTGGTGCTACAGAATGGCACAGACTTTCTCTTATCAAATTTTTGTCATTTCCTTGGTGTGGTCTGGCTTTAAGATTCTCTGGGCAGCTGCCATCTATCATCACCCAAAGTACATTCTTTTGATATTTTCTCAACTTTTTACTTCCCTAGTACAACTGAAATATTATGTCAAGAATATTAAAGAAGAGTAAAGCCTCATCCTAAATAGAAATTTGCATTGAAAAATTTGAAGCCGTTTTTAAGAAAATGGCAATTAAGCATTAATCTAAATGAAAAATTTGAAGCTCTTTTTCACAGGAACTTATAGAGTTTTCGAAAAACTTCATTTGAACCACTTTCACTTACAAATGTAATAATGTATACAAATTGACGGAAATGTGTGTATTAACGGCATGAGAGATATTTAAAATAAAATAAAAATAAAGGGAACACCAAAATGAACTTTACGTTATATTAAACAGTGCGATTAGCACTATCCATTGTAAAAATTTTAAGTAAAAATTTGAAGCCACGTTTGAGAAGATGGCGTTTGAACGTTTCTGAAAATGCGGAATTTTGAGCTCATTTTTATTGAAAACTGTTGAGTTTTCGAAAAGCTTTATTTGACATTATTTAAAGTACATGTACTCATAAATGTAATAATGTGAAGAAATCTACTCTAATATAAATATTATCGACGTGAGAGACAACTCAAAAAAAGTTTTTGTAATTTTTGAAAAAGCAAAGAATAGAGTTATATGTTGTTTATGTCATCAGACAAAGTGCATTTTGTACTACCCCTACCAAAAATGTAAAGAAAAAATTTGGAGCCTTTTTGAGAAAATCTGTTTTTTGTATTTTTTTAAAAATTGTAAATATTTCATGCACTATTGCACGAAAACTACTAACATTTTCAAAAAAATCTACATGATCTTAATGAAAGAACTAATTATGAACAACAAATTTCATTTGAAGAAAAAATCTGTCATCAATTTTGTAGTTGTAGAAAGACGCCGAAAAATTAAAAAAATTGCAATTTTCGAAAATTCAGAGTTAACCGTGAAAATCAGACCTATGCTACCTTTATAAGTGTATTTTACTTCAGGGTGGCCAGCGAACCTGGAAACCTTGAAAACCGAAAAAAAACGGGAATTTGACAAAGCCTGGTAAAACCGGGAATTTGATTTGAAACCTGGATTTTTCGTTATTTTCAGATTTCCCCCCAATATATAGCACAAATTCACATACGGCATCGTATTCAGTAAGCAGAATTCATCTCAGCATATGATAATGGCGAGTCTTAAAATAGTATGTATGAAAGGTGTCACAAGTTTCCTGGACGATTGTGATGTTCATGACTCACGCATAACTCAACTTCAAACTTTGCAAAAAAATGCAAAAATGTTATTAACTGTCATTAATCTTTCAACTATTTATCGTTAAAATGTTGGGATGGGTTTCTGGTACTCAAGAAAACGTGCGCAGATAATCATACCCCCATACGTCATACACAGATTGTACTCATTTTGTTTGACCAAATAAATCAAATCAAATAAAAAACACTGCCGCTTGTATCAACATGGGTAAGGTACCTAGCACCTATTTGGCTGCCTATGGGTTACATGTCCCTGAGCGATATATTTGTTGGAACAAATATCTGGCCGGGAACTCAATAGCTGAGTTTCGATTAGTTTTTACTTTCTCGTATACGTACGTATATACGGAGTGATAATGTACGTAGTTAAGTAATGCTGCGCGAAAAAACGTCGGATTTTCGGCGGAAAAAAATCATTGCTGGGTTCTGGTAACGAAAAAGTGCAAAAACTAGTTGCTAAGTTAAGAGAGAAACATCCTCTATCACGTAGTGTAGCCAGAATCCCTGATTTGTGGATCTTTGATGCCAAAAAACAATTGAAAGCAAAACGTTCGTCCGCGTGTCCGTTCATGGTCTGGTGTATGTGAACACACCTAGCACCTAAAAGATTCGTAGGACTTTTTCCAAATTGAAGAAACCCCTGTCGTTTTTGCGAGAGCCGAAGCTCAGCAATTTTGAAAAAACATTAATTTGTGTGTGTGTGTGTATGTGGGGGGGGGTATATAAAGCCCGAGGGACATGTTCAAAATTTTCTCAAAAATGGCACCAATTTTTTTCTTTAAATTTCTTGTAAGAATATTTATATACACGTCTAAAGGTGGCATAGGTCCGATTTTCAGGATTAACTCTGAATTTTCGGAAATTGTAATAGTATGAATTATTTTTCGGCAACTGCTTACAACTACAATATTGAAGATAGACTTTTTCCTTCAAATTAAAGCTGTTGTCCATAAATAGTACTTTCATTAAGGTCATGCAAATTTTAGTAGTTTTCGTGCAATATTTGTAATTTAAAAAAATTACCAAAACGAGATTTTTTTGAAAACGACTCCAATTTTTCTTCAAATATTTGGTACTGTTAGGGCCCAACGAACCTTATACGATGACATAAACGCCATCTATTCTTTTGTTTTTTCAAAATTTACAGAATTTTTTTACTTCTCTCACGTCGGTAATACTTCAGAGACGGTTTCTTCACAGTATTATATTTATGAGTACATGTGCTTTAAATAATCGTAAATAAATTTTCTCAAAAGCATAACAGTTTCTGTGAAAATGAGCTCTAAAATCCGCATTTTTAGAAACGCTCAAACGCCATATTCTCAAAATTGGCTCCAATTTTGTTCATTTTTTCAGATAGTGCTTATTGTACTGTTTAAGGTGATGATAAGTTTTTGGTGTATCATTTGGTTTTTCAAAAATTACACAAATGTAATTGTTTTGAAATATGTCTTACGCCGTTAATATGCACATTTCCATCAATTTGAACACATTATTGCATTTGTGAGTGGAAGAGCTTCAAACGACTTCAAATTATGTTTTTCGAAAACTTAATAGATTCTTATGAAAAAGAACTTCAACTTTCGCATTTACAGTAATGCTTAATCGCTATTTTCTTAAAAATGGCTTCAAATTTTTGAATGAAAATTTCTATTTTGGACGAGTTTATGCTTTTCTTTAATATTCTTGGAGTAATACTTCGGTTCTAGTATTAAGAAACCGAAAAGTTGAGAAAATGTCAAGAAAATGTACTTTCGGTGTCGATAGATGGCACTTGGACAAAGAATGGAGCAAGACCTTGAAGCCAGTCCACACTAAAGAAATAAGAAAAAAATGCTGCGAGAAAGTTTGTGCCATTCTAGTTCTTTACTACAATTCGTAAACGTACTACAATACATGTAGGTTTGACTTTCGATTAGTGTCGCACATCGTCTTTGATGACATCGGTAGTACCTGTGCTATTTTTTCGATCGAAACGACCATGTTATTCAACGGGATAAATCCGTTCCGATCGAAACGTCCATCATATTCAACAGGGATTTTAACTTCTTTTGTAGAAGAGCGCTGCCGAAGCTATCTTTGCTATACAAATATTAAGAGTGACAGTGTCCGAATTGTCAGGGAGCATGAAAAAAATGAACATGTTAAGATCTTCACGGGGTTGCGCGCCAGGAAATACGAGTAAACCCTACTTCCGTCGCTGCCTTGTTCCCCAAAGCAGCACAGTTAAAGTTAAAATGTTAGTACAAATTTATGGTACGCAATTTTTTCGTTTTTTCTTTCGTGTAAAGTATTAGAAATAATGCTAATATAATCCATACCCAATCAATTCAAACGAAGCGCCAGTGGCGTATACCAGCTTTTATTTTGATAGCCAGGAGCAGTAGTCATTTCAAACTTTACAAATGAAACATACTATAATCAGCGATCAGAATTTCTTGAAGTAAATAAGAAATTTGTTAGTTCGAAGTTAATGTTATTACCTTCCATCAATCTACTTTCTTTTATAAGAATAGAAATAACTTCCAAAAACCTCAAATTGTGTTCATGAAGCGCATGAAATTCGAAAGCGTGATTATGATGCCAAATTACACAAAAAATACGAATATTTCCGAAAAATTCAATATGACCCTGTTTAAAGATCAGTTTTTGAGGACATTTCATTATGAAAAACAATTGTATCTTCACAATTGAAATTATAAGAAAAATTCAGTTATTGATGCCTTTTTCGAAAAAAAATTGTTTAAACAAAATTCAGTTTTTCAGAAAACGCAGATTTTTTTTCAGTTTCCGAAAAATGGACCATATCAGCCAACATGAGACCTGCACTATTCTCTTAATCGCTCTTTTCGCTATCTAAAGTCCAAATTTAATCAAACAAATTTGTGCCGTTTTTTTTAAGAAAAATTGTTTAAAAAAGTTCAATGTTTGACACAAAATTTTTAACAAATGCTCATATTTTGGAAAAATTGAACATGACATTATTTAAATATCTGTTTTTGATGAACGCATTTCACCAAGAAAAAAATATCTTCATAATTGTTGTCGTTCCTTTACCGTTAAAAATAAGTTTTCTATAATTTTGCAACGAAAATATCTAGTTTTTGAAATGTTAATCTCTCGCTTTTCTAATTTGTTGTTGTTATTATTATTATTATTATTATTATTATTATTATTATTTCAACTATTAATAGTTAAATTATTGGGAAGTGATTCTGAAACTCAAGAAAGCGTGCGCAGATGATTTTCTCCCCCATACGTCAGATATAGTTTTTGACTAAATAAATAAATAGGGAGACTGCGAAAAAATTTTGAATTTTTGCAATTTTCAAAAATCAAAATTTGAACAAATGTGAGATCTGTACTCTTAAACTACCTATAAGCTATTCGAAGTGAAAATTGAATTAAAATTGTTGATGCCGCTTTTTAGAAAAAAATTGTTTAAACAAAATTAAAAATGGCCTATATTTCGCCAAATTAGCGAAAACTGTATTACACGATGACCGTATTTCAAACTCTATCTTAAAGGAAGAGATTCCATGAAGGGAAAAGATCTTTATCATTATAATTGCAGTTGTAGGAAGACGCCGGAAAAAGTTAAACTTTTGCAATTTTCGAAAAATCAGTGTTATCAACGAACATGAACTATTTTCTTAAACGGTCTTGACACTATCCAACAACAAAATTTAATAAAAAATGATGGAGCCATTTCTTTGAAAATTTTGAAAATGTCCCGTGAGCTTCATGTAAAGTACCCCCAAAATAAAAATATTGATTTCAAATTTAAGTGACCGCGACATCGCCAGATCGATTAAGGAATATCAGTTTTCAAGAAAATTGGCTGAACGGTTTAGCCGCTAGGGTTGTTTACTGTCAGACAGATGGACGGACGTTTTTCTGTCAACCGAGTTTTCGGAATCAATGGCCCACAAAACATGGACTCTGGCTACATCATGTGTTAGAGGAACTCTTTTCAAAATTTAGGTACTGGATTTATCCATTTCTTCTTTAACATGACCCGGCAATAAGAGTTTTTCTGCTCAAAATTCGTTGTTCTTTCACTATACTACGTACATTATTACTCCGTATACGTACGTATACGAGAAAGTAAAAACTAATCGAAACTCAGCTATTGAGTTCCCGGCCAGATGTTTGTTCCAACAAATATATCGCTCAGGGACATGTGTAACCCAAGGAGGTAAAAATATGTTGTAGCGTGCGAAAGAGAACCTGGCAAATTTATATTCTCCAACCTGGAAAACCGGAAAAAAACTTGAATTCCAAAAAGGCAGATCGCTGGTCACCCTGTACTATATTATTTCAGGAAATTTAAAGAAAAAAATTGGAGCCGTTTTTGACAAAATTTTGAAAATGACTCGGGGGAATTCATGTAAACAACCCCAAATTTTAGACTATTTTTCAAAATTTCAAAGCTTCAACTAGAGTAAAAGGGACAGGGGTTTCTTTAGTTTTGAAAAGAAGGCGCTAGGAGTATTCACAGACGGACGGACAGACAGTTAGACAGACAGACTCGAAATCGATTTTCCGCAGCATTACATAACTTTTTCTATACTACGTATATTACTCCTGTATATACGTATGTATACGAGAAAGTAAAAGTTAAAAGTTGACTTAAAAGTTAATAATATGATCCGGCGGCAGTGGTAGAGTCGGCTGTCGCTACAGCCCGACAATTCGTGTGTGTGTGTGTGTGTGTGTGTGTGTGTGTGTATGTGTATGTATGTATATTTAATTATCCTAACGCCAAGGTGAGCTAATAGCCTTAATACTTGTCATTTTCAGAATCTTCCCTCATGATAAAACCTCAGAAAGACGTGTAGCAGATCCTCGGCACATTCTTCAAACCTTTCCCATCACTTAAGCTATATTTGCAGCTCAATACTAACATAGTAGTAACATACACCCGGTTATATTCCTACCACCGCAAGGAAAGGAGAGCTCAACAAAACGTGCACATAGCAAACCTACATTTATGTCCAAAAGCAAAACAAGGAGCCATCTCAGCATTCGTTCAATGAATCAGGAAAACTGGACAAAAAACTGATCGAGATGAGGGTCATTGTCCCAGAAGCTGAAGTACAGTACTTGTTACAGGCATATTAAGTCATCTTAAAAATTGTACAATACAAATGTCAATTAATGCATTATATATCACTGTTAAAATAAACATTAATATTATTTGGGAAGATTAGCATAGTATCTAATTGTATAAAAACAGTTACGCAGCCGAAAAGATTTTACTTTTAACGTAAATTTTGTGTACCGATTTTAATTTTTAATGCCATCTGCCACTGCGTTGTAAAGCAACGTACATGTAATATATGTAGATTTCTTGTAGTGAGATATTGATACTGGCACATGATGAATGTGATTTCTACGACGTGTGTTGTATAATTATAAATATCAGTATTGCATGAAAATATTTTCCCACAGTTAAGTAAATTTTGACAAAAACTACAGGTTATAAAATAAATAGGCAAGGCAATGGTAAGATTGAGAAACTGAAACTGAATGGTATGTGTATTAGCCGGGACTGTGGCCTTTTTAAGTCCCTGTTCCGTATTTTTGGAGTGGAAAAATGTCCCGTTTTTGTGACTAATAGGCTAGAAGGCTAATAGGCATGAAATGCCGACAACAGTTTTAAATTTATGGTAATATATTCCGTTAGGTTTGCATTAGTTTATAATAAAGTAAGCGCGAATAGATCATACGCACATGTACCAATTAACTAGAGTGTTTCACAGACGTTTGAAATTAAGAAGGGAGAGATTCAGTGGAGAAAGGGAAAATTCTAGGAAGGGAAAATGAGCTATCGCGTCATTTGAGCGTGTATATGCTGTATCGTTATCGATAGCGTTACCAAGTAATCCAATAATCCGAACCTTCTGTTTCTGTAAGTTTCTTTGTGACTTAGCAAACAATCTTAATTCAGGCCAGCATATACCCCGTTTTGTCCCGTGTTTTAGTCGAGAAAAAGTCGCAATGATCTGGGCTGTCCGGGTGACGCCGCGTCGAAGGCTGGGGTGCCGACGTTTCGACCGACATATCGCGGTCCTCTTCGATAGAGGACCGCGATATGTCGGTCGAAACGTCGGCACCCCAGCCTTCGACGCGGCGTCACCCGGACAGCCCAGATCATGACTCTGGCCGCGGAAGCCTACGATATCAAAAAGTCGCAATGTTCAGTTTAGTTTTTAAGATCTGGTCACCTTACGCAACGAGGTGCATGAGGACTGACAGAATTTTCAAGAAGTTTGATTGCTTAACATAATGAATTTATTTTAGTACTCTGTTATATGTATATTCTATTGAGATTTGACTGAATTGCGAGACCCCAAAATTTTGTTACCTTAACATCAGCTAATTGCATATTGTTTATATTCGATGAGGCATGCGATTGCCGATTTGAACTGTAAAAATGCATTGAACGAAATCAATTTGAAACTTCTGAAATCGTACTATTTATTGTTTCTGTTTTTGCAAAAAACGTTCGTGAACAGAACTGTACTTTCATTTTTACTGAGCGAGGGCTTATCGTTTACGTGTAACAGAAAGAGTATAGGACCTAAGATCAAACCTTACAGGACCCAATTCTCAATTGGGAAAGCATTGGAAAGATAAGTATATAATTTTCTTTTGTGCCAGTACAGTATTTCTACTCTTCGAGATCGATGTTTAAGGTACGAGGTTATCCAATCTAGGGCAATACCACGATTTCCATATGAAGGTAATTTTGAGAGCAAGAGTTTTGGTCAATAATGTCAAAAGATTTCGGAAGATCTAAAATTATTCCAATAGGTGCTTTATTTTGATCCATTGATCCAACATCTTCAAGAAAAAAAATGCACTTTCCGTAGATATTGTTTATCTAAAACCGTGTTGTGAATCTGAAAGCACTTCGTTTTTCTGCGTTTTTCCTTTTTAAAATGAGCTTGCCAAGAAAGATATAATTAAAAAGGTTGGAAATTCTACAAAGTTTAAATAAAACCATGCATTTCCATGAAAATCATGTCTCTACTCATTATATCTTCGAACTGCTATTTCGCAGTGTGTATGGCAACGCCGCCTGAAAGATTATCTTACAACACTGCTGATAAATAATTAACTCTAATACTAATAAACTAATTAAATTAATAATGTTCTACGATTTGTAATAAGTTAAACAGTAAGAAGGGATTCTCAGAATATCCAACTGCCTCCAAGCACTTCTCAGATTTATTTTACAGACTGGCATCATCTCAAACGAAACGCGTGAAATTCGAATTTACCATTTCAATATTTTCTTCAGTTTTCCAAAATACAGAGAGTGCGCCGACAATGGGACCAGCACCTTTTTACCGTTCTTTGCTACTTAGGGAAAATATTAAAGACATTTAGATTTTTTGTGAGAAAATAATTGTTTAAGTTTTTAAAAAGTTATATTAAAAATTGCCTAAGCTTCACGCAAAATTAAGCAAAAAGTATTAATACTTTCGAAAAATTGAACATGGCCGTATTTGAAGATCTGTTTAGATGAATACATTTAATTAAGAAACAAAATTGTATATTCATAATTGTAGTTGTAGGAAAACACTGAATTTTTTTAAAAAATTTGCAATTTTCGAAGAATTCGAGATATTAACTAAAATGAGACCTGAACCATTCTCTTAAGCGCCCTTTGCGCTATCCGAAAACAAAATTTAATCAAAAAATTTGGGCCATTTTTAAAAAAATTTTGAACCAATTTCTTGAAAAATTTTGAAGTATCTCAGGGGTTTCACGGAGAGTAATCGCCAAAATTAAAATATCGATTTCAAATTCAAGGTGTCTCGATATCACTCAGATCGTTTGGGAAATATCAGTTTTGGAGAAAATCGGCTGAACGGTTTTGGCGCTAGCGTTGGTCACGGACAGACGTTTTGCCGTCAATCGATTTTTCCGTATCCAGGACCTACAAAACATGGATTCGATACAACGTGTTAGAGGAAGTAATTTACTCTATATAGGAACAAGATTTATCCACTTTGCCGTTAACAGGGCTTTGCAATAACAGTTTTTCCGTCGAAAATTCACCGTTTTCGCCGTAGCATTACAATACTTCCTCTATACTGCGTGAGCAGTAGCGAGTAAAAACCACAGAAGTCTGCAAAATAATTTTTTGGTCAGTTGTTTCAGTTTATTTGACTGATCCCTGCGCTTTATAGTGCTCTGAATCCAGGAATAACAACCGTTTTGTCCTGGGACGTCAGATTTTCTAACAAACAGATGATCGTTTAAAAAATCTCGAAACGCAAACATTTTATTTACATAAACATATTAACTGATTAGCACAGATGTCGACAAAATTAACACCACACTCAACCGCACTACAGTGAGTTCTCTACTGTATTTGTCAATCCAGTAAATCGTTGCTCCAACTGGTTAAATGCATTATCTAGGTATCCGTAGTAAACATTAATTTTGCATCTTCTTTCGTCATCAGTGAGTCACTGATCCTCGCAAAGTTCGTCAAAATGTCGTTGCGTTTTCGTTAATCGTTTATCGCCAAATTTTGCTTCTACTCTACAGTCTGTAGATAATTCTATTGCATCATTTTTCAAATAATTCTAGAGATTCCGAATAGTCTTTAATTCTTCGTAAGCTCCATCGAGTAAATTTCTGTGCCGTGTGCAAATCCAAGTCAGGGCTTTGTAGGCATTCCGTAATAGTGTCAGCTGATGTTGGTATTTTGAAATGTAGTACTATGTGGGAAACAAATTCAAAATGTTTCATTTCTATTACTTTTTCGCCACAGCTTTCGTAGTACCGAGAAAGTTTCTAAATGCTGCAGGGAATAACGGCGAATTTTCGACCCAAAAAGTTTTATTGATTTATTTTGAACAACGTTAGCAGTTAAACCGTTTAGCGGATTTTCTCCAAATTTGTTATTGACATATAGATCTGACTGGTGTCGTGGTTTCTTGTATACGAAACCGATATTTTAATTTTGGGGGTATTTCACATTAAGTCCGTGGAAAATTTTCAAAATTTAAAAAAAGGTAATTTATTTGATTAAATTTTGTTGTTGAATAGTGTGATGGACGTTTATGAGAATCGTGCAGGTCTCATTTTTCGTTCAAATCCCTAATTTTTCGAAAATTGCAAACGTTGATTTTTTTCGGAATCTTCCTACAACTAAAATATTAAGATAAAATAGAGATTTTTACCTGAATGAAATTTATTCTTTAATGACAATTTTTTAAATAAGATGAACAATTTTTCGAAAAACTAGTACTTTTCGCGTAACTTTGCATGAAATATAGCCAACTTTAATATTTGTTTAAATATTTTTTTGAAATTTTTTGCACTAAATGTTGACATTGGATAGCGTAAAGGTCACTTAAGTGAATGGTGCTGGTGTTACGTATCTAAAGAACTTCCGTTCCGCAACACTGAATGCTCCCGTAGGCGCCCGCGAAGGTCGTTATTTCCAATAATTTCAATTGCCTGTGCTTTCCATTTACCCTACGTCGCTGTCCGTTCACCTCACCTTTGACGTAATCTATACTAATAAGAGTGAATCCAACGACATGTAATCGACATCGATTCCACAAAAATGAGTGTATGAATAGGTACGAAATATTTACAGGCTCTTCTTCAGGATTCACGCAGTGTCCTTGCAAAGTTTGGTAAAGATTAATACAACACAAATGCGAAAAATAAATAATTTAAATAATATGCTGGTAGATGCACCACGGTCGTTATTTTTCGCCTGTCGCTAAGAGACGGATTCCTGATATTTTCCGTTTTTTGTAACTCCACTAGAAGGCGCTGGAGCACAAGATGGCGCTTCAGTTAAATGCAATTCCCGATCATGGGAACCCAGCTTCATTATTGCTGGGCGTTGCCGTGTGACAAGGGGTGAGGCCGAGGAGGCCAGGAGGAACCAGCAATGCAAGATGGAGAGAGAAGGGAGGGGAAGGGAGAAAGAAGGGGAGGGAAATAGAGAAAAAGAGAGTGGCATGGAAAAAGTGAGCGAAAAGAGAAGGGGAAAGTGGAGGAAAAGATACGTGTAAAACGACGGAAAAGATAGGGGGAAAGAGAAAGAAGAAAAAGGAAGAGAGAGGAAAAGAGGAAAACATATAAAGGGAAGAGAGAGGAAAAATAGAGGCGAGAAGAGAGGGAATAGGGGAAACGGGACAGGATAAAACGAGAGAGGGAAAAGAGGAAAAAGAAAGTTAAGAAGAGAAAAGGAAAAAAAGCGAAAAGAGAGTGCGGGGAAAGAGTGAGTAGGGTAAAAGAGAATGAGATAAAAGGAGTGGAAAGAGATAGAAAACAAAGAGAGAGAGGAAAAAGAGAGGAAATTAAAGGGAAAGATAGATGGTAAAAGGGAGATGGAAAAGAATACATAAGGAGAAGGGAGGAAGTGGAAAAAGAGAGGAGGTAAAAGAGAGAATGGGGAAAGAGGGAGAAGGGGAAAAGGGAGAAAGGGTAAATGAGAGAGGGAGAGAAAATGACAGTGAGAAAGAGAGAGAGGGAAAGGATGAAAACGGAAAGAGAGAGGAGGGAAAAGAGAAAGAAGGGGGAAGAATGAAGAGGAAATGGGAAAGAAGGAAATAGAATGGGAAAGAGAGGGATGGAAAAGGAGAGAGGAAAAAAGAGAGGTGGGGGTAAAAGGGAGGGAGAAAGCGAGGAGGAAAGAGATGGACAAAGAGGGAGAGAGAATGAGGAAAAAAGAGAGTGAAGGAAGAGAGAGCAGGACAACATCTGCCGGGTTCTGCTAATGTAAAATAAAACAGTTGAAGTTCCAACAAATAGAAAATATATAATTCGTAAGTTCTGGATGTCTAATCAATCAAGAAACTGTTACTTGCTCCGCTTTCGCAGATATCTTGTTCTGTATTCTTGAACCACCGATTAATTATATCTAATACCTTCCCCAAGGTTTAGCCAATTCCCCATTTCTTGATGATACTAATTGGATGTTTAAACAAGTATTTCACTTTAAATATTACGACTTAATCGTCATGGGTCTATTTCTTACGGGCTCCCAAAAGCTCCCAAAACTCGCCTCTATAGCTACCCACTATGTACCTCAATGTTTTTTATTTGTTGATGCTCTCGTATCAATTCTATATTTACATTTCGTAAAACAGGTCTTAAGTTCGTTGAAATCCCTGATTTTTTTTTAAAAATTGCAAAAATTCAAAATTTTCCGGCTTCTTCCTTTAATTACAATTACGAAGAATTTTTTTCTTAATGAAATATGTTCATCAGGAGAGATCTTCAAATCAAGTGATTCAATTTTTCGAAAACATCAATACATTTTTCCTCAAACATAGTCACGTTTTAAATTTTAACAATTATTTTCTCTGAAAGGGCTCAACATTTTTCTTTTTTATGTATGTATCCAAGAGTTTAATGTATGTAGCCAAGAACGGTAAAGAAAGTGATTCTGGTCCCATTTTCGGCGCATTCTCTGTATTTTTCGAAAAGTGAAGAAAAAAAAGGTCAATTCGAAATTTCCGCTCTTACTTTGAGGCGGTGTCACTAAATAATAAGGTAGTTGCTTCATAGAGCGTCAATAATAACTTTAATTGAAATTAGTCCAATTAGGTTTTCCTCTCTTAAAAATACGATTTAAAAGTAATATGAAAGAATAATCGAAAACTAGTGGTCCTACAGGATGGCACAGATTTTCTGGTAGTTTTCTAATTTCCTTGGTCTGGCTTAGCTTTTCGGACTTGTCACATATTCTTGCCATCTGCCATCTATTACAAAAGTACATTTTTTCCCAATTTTTCGTTTTCCTAATTGTAGAACTGAAATATTACTTTAAGAATATTATAGGACACCTCGTCCTCTACGGAAATGTTTGTTGAAAACTTCGAAGCCATTTTTAAGAAAATGTTGTTTATGCGTTACTTTAAATGCGAAATTTGAAAATCTTTTTCATAGAAATCTTTTGAATTTTCGAAAAACTTCATTCGAAGCACTGCCACTCACAAATGCAAAAATGTGTACAAACCGTCGGATATGTGCATATTAAAGGCGTAAGAAATGTTTAAAGAAATACATTTGTGTAAATTTTGAACACAAAAGAATACTGTAAATGGCGACATATTGCACGCAATATTGTTGAAAAACTACTAAAATTTCCAAAAATATGTACAAGGCCTTAATGAAAGAACTATGGAGAAATAATTTTACTTGAAAAAAAATCTGGATCTTCAATTTTGTTGTAGTAGGAATAAGCCGAAAAAATTCAAACTTTCTAGGTTTTTGCTGGTGTAACGGTTAGTGTGGACTGTTATACCCAAGTTCGCGGGTTCAAATCCGATCGAAGCTTTAGATTTTTAAGAGCGAAAACATCATTCGGAGGGGAAGTAAAGCCGGCTTTCCGTGTTGAAGATTTATTGCATGTAAAACACTCTCTAGCCTAAATGAAACCTCAGAGCTAAATTCAAATCGCCTGTTTCGTCGCTCGAGTGATACCCCCTTTCTCTACCAGACGGTGAATTTTGCGTGGTCAGGTGGAAGAACAGGCCTCATGGCCTGAGCATTGCCACGGAAAATATGGCTTGATTGATAGATTCTTGAAATTTGAAGGCTAACAGGAAAAAACGAACCTATGCCATCTTTTTAAGTGTGTTTTACTCTATTCTTTCTAAAAATGTGAAGATTACAGTGGGAGCCATTCTTGAGAAAATCTTGAAAATTGGGGCTTCATGTAAAGTACTCCCAAATATTACAGAATGTTTTTCAAAATCGCAATGCTTCGAGTCGAGCCAGATCGACCGTGGAATATCCATTTTGGAAAAAAATCCTACATATGGTTTAGGCATTAGTAGTGTGTGAGAGAGAGTTAGAGAGAGACAGAAAGATGGACAGAGAGGCAGAGAGAGGAATAGAGAGACAGAGAGAGGGACAGATAGAGACACAGAGACAGAAACAGAGAGAGCCGCAGAGAGGGGGAGAGACAGAGGGGAGAGACAGGAGGGAGAGACAGGGAGAGAGAGAGAGAGAGAGATAGAGAGAGAGAGAGAGACGGAGATCGGGATCAGGGTCCCTCAAAACTTGAAATCTCGTAATCGGTTTTCCTGAACATTATATAACTTTCTATATACTATGAATATTACTCCGAATGTACGTACCTAAACGAGAAAGTAAAAATTGAGTACCAGAAATTTGTACCAACGTTTATTACAATAATTTGATACCACCATACGCGCCATTGTTAAGATAAGAAACACACTCCCTGAAATCAATTAGTGATGATTATATTTCATAATAAGAAAAAATGTTGTTAAAGGTGTGAAGATGAAAAGGAAAAAAAGATAAATACACAAATTGCACATACGTTGACGTTTGACTGTCGTTGGACTCCTCAAAGTCTAATTTTCGTCGCCCTTCGTATGCAGCTCAGTACTTCGTCAGCATCTGCTTAAGCAATTTCATCTGGTTGGAGGAGATCCCCTTGCAGTTGGCGCAAGTCAATATGCACTAAATGCCAGCATTCCGACATCCACAACCACCTGAACACCCCATATTGCATTCGCAGAAAGTTGTGCAGAGAAGAGACTGTGGAGCTTGTTCCTTGGAGGTAGGAACGAGATCTTGACCAAACTTTGAAGCCTGCCCTCGCCAGAAGAGCGTATCCATCTGGTGTCCTAATCGCATTCGTTCTTGTACGTTCTCAAGCTGTTGGCAGGCGGCTTCGGATGTTGGTGGTAGGGAAACCAAATTAACTTGTCTCCAGGGACCGAAAAGGTATCGAATACCGGTAAAAAATACCGGTATAATACCGGTATTTTTCCATACCTTTTTCAAATACCTTTATTCTTTTATACCGGTAAAATACCTCTATAGGACGTCTATACCGGTATGGACGTCCATAAAGGTTATACCGGTATTATACCGGTATTTTCAATGAAGAAATACAGCTTACCATCCATACATGTTGAAAAAATAGGTTACTTTAGTTAATAATATCTCACAAAATGTTTATTAATCAAATATCATTTCATAATTGTTATTTATTGTTTAAATTATTATTTTATATATATATATTATATATAAAACAACTGTATTAAATTCTATTCTTATTATTGTAAATGCTTTGTGTTCGGGCGTTTATGTTTTGCATACGTTGTATGTATTGAAAACCTCCCTTAATTTAAACTTCGGAAAAGTTGAAATATGAAATAATATTTATTGATTCCATTGAAGAGAACCTTTTCTTAGTGTCCTTTATCGAGCTATCTACCATCTGACCTGAGAGATGACCTAAGCCTGTCTTTGTATTTCGCACATGGAGAGGCTGTCAACGAATGCGTCGTGCCGTAGGCGTTCTTCCTTCCCCGACCCCTCCTTCGGCGAACTGAGGAAGCGTTGACACCTTGAGATAATCACGAACGCTCACGCTTTCAGACCCAGTTTTGTTATTGTTACAAAATGATTTCCTTTTACTTCATTTCACAATTAAATCTTAATTATACATTAATAAATAGGGCTAAAATAAAATGTTATTTTCCTAGTTTATATTAAGGGTTTAATATATTTTGACATTATATTTAATATATTTTATTATTAATATTATTATTATTATTATTATTATTATTATTATTATTATTATTATTATTAGCTATTAACATTGCATGTGGACAAGGGTTCCCTTCTACGCGGGTAGCTTACATTGTAAAATGCATCTGGAGGAGCCCACTTCGAGAAGAGTGTTTCTTCCTTAATAATAAGAAATATATACTAACATTATTAATTAACAAAAAAGAGTTTATTAATATTAACATTTTTACTTTTTAATTAAAATTAACATTTAATTTAAATTAATTTATAAACTAACAAACAAAATAATAAATTAATTTACACAAATTTAATGCAAACATTTAAAATTTAATTAGTATTAATATTTTAAAATATTTATTAAAATTAATTAATATTATATAGTACTATTAATATTTTTTCTTAATGAAATTTCTTAAATAATACATGGATATAAATTAAACATGCTTCAATCATTAATTTTGAATTAAACATAACGCTTCTGTTTCCTCGCGTAAGAATAGTTAATGTCTATTAGCATTCAAGGTCAATTTTTAATATTGTTTTAGTTATAATTAATAATTAGATATAATTAATTAATATATAATTATAACTATTAATTATGATGCAGAATAAGGAAACTGGGCCAACTGAAAAAATTATTTTCGGGAATGTTAGTGATACGATCAAATTTAAGCAAATAATCGTATTTAGTGATAAACATAGTCGTGCAAGAAGGAAGTTTGGTATGCGTGGGAAGACTCATTTATGGATAAGAAGACACGTTTCTCTATTTTTTATCGCTACTAGAAAGGACAAGATTTATACGGATACATTTTCAACACTATCACGTGTCGCCAAGCTCTGCGCCCGGACGTGAGGTCCAAGGTCAGCGAACGAGCTCGTGTTGATGTCTGCGAAAGACCGTTGGCTGGTCCCTCCGTCTGACGACAGAACTCGACTTCTCAGTCAACGGCAGAACTTGACCTAGATAAAATATGTGTCGAAAATCCGCCACCCTCGGGACTCGAACCCTAGGACCTCCCGGTCAGAAACTCTGCCGTGTAAATAGTTGTTTCCTCTGAGCCATCTCAGCGGAAAAAATCACAATGAATTTCCCCCAAATACCTGTATGATTCTACTGAAATACCGGTATTTTCATGAAAATACCGGTATTTTGATGAGAGAATACCGGTATAATACCTTTAAATATAGGTATTTTACCGGTATAGACGTCGGATAAAGGTAAAATACCTCTAAAAATACCGGTATTTGACGTCTTATACCGGTATTTTTAAAGGTATTTTGAATAAAGGTATAATAGAGGTAAAGGTATTTGTATACCGGTATAAATACCTTTACCGCTATTATTTCGGTATTCGGTCCCTGCTTGTCTCTCACGAGAGTTTTGAAAAAAAAGGTCGAATCGCAACTTATCTAAATTATCTCCTACCCTACCTCCATAGAGAGTTAAAAATCGTAGACCAACCTCGGTGCAGCGCCTCTGACCGGGAGGTCCTAGGTTCGAGTCCTGACGGCGGCAGGATTTTCGACACTAGCGTTTCAGCTAGGTCGAATTCAGTCGCTGTCTGGAGGAGAATTCTAGCGGCCGGCTGCTCTGATCGGTAGTTTTCCGTGGTTTCTTCGATCAACACCAGGCGACTGCCGGAGCAGTACCCTATCAAACGGGCCACGGACCGCGCGCGATCTGTCCTTCCCATTCCTTGTCCTATCCTCTCCCCTTACACACACACACACACACACACTAACATGCACTACACTACCACATATCCCGGGAGACCGGTCGGGAGATCAGAGCTTGTTCCGGTTGGGGCGGTGCCCCGCTGGTGGGAGAGTCCTGGTTAGGGGGAAACCCCACTAGCCGACGGTAGGTCGGCGCCGGATCTCGCCATCCAGCGGGGGAAGATCACAGCTATCTTCCGAGAAAAAAACACGCACTACACTAACGGGACTAATGACCAGAGCAGTTGACGCGCCCGGAAACACGAAAAAATCAATCAATCAAACCAACCTCGACAACAGCTTCAGCTTTAGTGTCAGCCACGAAGAAAAAGGTTTGATTTCTTCTAGATTTCTTTCATTTATTTTCGACCAACAGTTTGATCACATTCTTTTTGTCCTGTTTGAAGAATGATCAAGTTGTCACATCTACTTGTGACATGGAGAAATATAAGGGGCCTTTAGATGTTGCCTGCCTGTTGAAAGCTATTGGGGCCAAATACTTTTGATGTGATCGTTCCTCTCCCTGGTTTTGAGAAATATGTGTTGGCTGATGATGTTCTTAGGGCACTGAGCATGATGAGAAGGTTCGTGTCCTCACCAACTTCTACTTTCTCATGCTCCCGTGATACCTCAAGGGCCGTCGCAACAATCAAGTGGTCTGCGTGTTCAATATATTCCTTTAATGAGAAGCCTTCACCTTCAAACGTCTCAGAAAGCAAGCTAATGAAACGCGCATTATTTCTGTCGTTGGAAAGGAATTGCTCCTGAATCATGGTCACCACGTGTGACTCGGTAAAGATGACCTTAGGAGTAGTGAGTCTTTTGCTTCGGCGGAGGCGCTCAGCAGATTAGGTGTTGTTGATGGGCAGGCCTTCTGGGTAGCCATCAAACACCGCACTTGTCGCACTTCGGCTGTAGTGTCTTTTTAGGTAGTCAACTTATTTGGTTAGGATTCATTTGAATGTTTCATCGTTCTTCCACCCAACTCGAAGAAGAAATCCACGATCAAAAACAAAACTTGCTCCATCCAGGTTTACCTAATTCAGTGGTGAGAACAACTGTGTAACACTGACATGGGAGTCTTCATTCCAACTGCATCAAACTGAAGAGGGGATATGGTGCCAGCTCATAAATAATTCCTTAGCTGTTCATCTTGATTGATTGATCTTGGCTGTTGATTTTTTGAGGAGTGGTATCCAGTGGAATATGGTTTCAGCTCAATAATTCCTTAGCTGTTCATCTTGATTGATTGATCTTGGCTGTTGATTTTTTGAGGAGTGGTATCCAGTGGAATATGGTTTCAGAGTTCACTGGTACTTCCTCCCCATCAATGGTCACATTAGATGTGAATCCTTGTGAACACATTGCTCTTGTTTTGGAACTTGATATTGTCAAAGGTTTCTCCACCCAGGACAAGCATTGATGAATTGCCAAATTTCTTAGGCTCTGTGGCAGTTGATTGAGTCATCTCCGACGATTCCTGTGCTGATGGACATAACAAAATTAGAAACAGAGAATGAACCATGGGATTGAAACCACCCAATAAACTTCTGAACGTCTGCATTAACACGCTGTACTCTAGCATCCCTCGCATCAATATGTTGCTCCAGGGCTGTGAGTGATACAAAATAATGAATGGATGACAAGGAATGAAAACAATTAACCTCATAAATGAATCTCATCAAATTCTGTGTGAAACAATTTTCTAATATTATCTTTTTATGTATTCTACCATTTTAATATTTTATAGTATTTCTATACGAGTATTGACTAACTTCAGGCTAGTACAATGAAGTGCTATACTGCTGTATTTAATATAGTGTAAAGAACGCATTCAAAAACTGCAGTTTAAATCGCCTTTATTGATGATGATAAATGGTCCAACTTTAATGTGAAGCTGAACGAAAACGGGTGGTCCAAACAAATCACTTAAGGTCTCATTAAACGCAGACTTTATTCCTCTTTAACTTTGTATGGTACACTTTATTTTCCACCGTATTAGGTGGGTTAGTTTATATATTACCTAAAAGCAGAAGTTTAAACGAAACTTTTTATTAATATGTAACATTTATCCAACTTTGATGATAACTAGTATGGGAACGGGTGGTAAAAAATTATGCGTCTGCTCACATTCAATGCAGAATTTAATGCCCTACAACTTTTAAAAGGACCGTATTTTCGAGATTGTGAGTAATTTACGAGATATAACGGTAAAACTGCAAAAATACTCTTTTGGGAGATACGTCACCCCCTCAAGCACAACTCCACCGAGAGGGAAAACCTAGGATAGTCATATTGGACTACAAATGAAGACCTTTGAAACAATAAAACGTTTTGTAGTAATTATTTCCGATTTCGATTTTAATTCTACTGGACTATAAACTACTCGTAGGATTTTTGCCAAGTTGAATATTTCCTTGCCGAGACTAAATGCCCTGCGCTTTTGAAAATAATTCATTGAATTTATGGGAAATTTGCATGAAACCCCTGCTACATTTTCAAAATTTTCACAAAAATGGCTTCAAATTTTTTCTTCGAGTTTCATATAAGAATAGTGAATTACATATATAAAGATGGCATAAGCCCGCGTTTCATTGTTACGAATGAATTTTCGAAAATTACAAAAGGTTGACCTTTTTTGGCGTTATCCTTGTACTATAGTATTGAAGATAATTTTTAGATTAAATTTGTTCTCATTTAGTTTTTTAATTAATGTTCTGAACTTTGGTTTGAAAATATTAGTAGAATTACTGTAATTTTGAACGAAAAATGCGCAATTTTATAGTAATTAAAGTAACGAGTGTATAAAGAGGGGGATAATTGCACAAGTGGTATGTTCAAGAAAACGAGCGACGATAGGAGCGAGTTTTTTGTATACCACGAATGCACTTATACCCTTTATACACATGCTAATTTCAATAATTTTTCATTTTCATTTAAGGATAATTTAAGTTTTGAGAAATTCAAGCACATCTTTACAATTCGAGGCATGTGTTAGATGACGTCATATTGCTTCAGAAAAATATCTATTTTAGTGGGCGTGATAAATATCCATTTTAGTAGATCCAATATATGAACATGTCGACAATTGAAGATCAAGTTTCAGAGAGTAGTGAATAAAGTAATTCAGGTGTGAAACATTGAAAGAATAATATAGTATCGAATATATGCCCTAGTAGTTCACTACTTAGATAGAGATCGTATTTGAGTGCATTGGAATAGATTTTTAAAATGGGATCGTGTGGTGTTTTTGTTTGCAAAAGCAAATATTGCAATGCAATCTTACCTACCTCAACGTTTAAATTTCCTAAAGGGAAACAGCTAAGGGGTAAGAGGTTGAGAAATGTATGTGAATAGCATAGCGACTCACAGTGAGTAATGACTATATTTTTTTTATGTTCATCACTTTCAATCGTTTGCAGTTAAAAGTTTGTGATTAAAGAAGACATTTTCCTTGTTTTAAATGATCGGTGCGTATGCTTCACAAAATATCAATTTGTAAACTATGTCCATCCCATAAGTTTTTCGCACCAGCCGAGTTGTCATGTAGTAAAACTGAATAATGTACGAAATTATCATGAACTTAACAGAGAATTTTACAAAAAGATGAAAATTGGATTAAGTCCTAGGAACAACATATTACAGACAAATTTGAATATTTTGTGTAAAAAAAACCAAAAAACTTGTATACCTTTGCACTTTTTATTAGTTATGAAAAAACGATGTTCTTTCTAATAAAATTTGAGACATTGGCTAACATTAACAAGCATTCGTTTTAAAATTAACAGTAGGCTAGACGTGTTTTTTTAATCTTCGTCTCTCTTCAGAAACTCTTTCATGGATCTTTATGGGCCAAGGAAGCAGATATATGAAATACAACAAATGAAGCAAACTGGAGAGTTTGATAAGTTTCACAGATTGAATGTCGGTGATGTACATTTCTGTTTAAAAAAAGGTCTTAAATTTTACGGAATACGTATGTGAGAATGCTGTCGACAAGTTATTTCGAGTTTAATTATAAGATGAATTTCTTAAAATTATTAATGCGAATTCTCAGCGCATTTTGCAACTCAGCGATTTCCAATACCTCGTTTTGTTTTATAGAGAATGAGTTGCCGGACCCATCGGTTGTTCCGATCCATTTGCATTTGATTCATTTGCATTTGTAATCTGCCAGAACAACGGCCGGGTTCATTTCGAGTTTGATGCATTGTACAGTTATTGTGTGACCCGTCGCCAAACTTCGCTCTCTCTCATTCGCTCCTCCATTGCTACGTACACACAGCGGCTCCTGCTCGTCCTCTTGCCCCGCCCCGCCCCGCCCCCCTTTCGTTCCATCACCGGGCCGCCCACAACGGCCTTTTGTCGCTCGAACAGAGCCATTACGAGTGAGCGAATGGGAGTTGCGAGCTGTTGCGCTTGAGTGAGCCAGCGCGGCGAGGCGCTTTCCATCCACCTGGCTCGTCGAGTCGGGTCGGGTCGGGGCAGGTCGGGTCGGGTCCCGGGCGGGCCGGGCCGCGCGACGCGACGCGACGCGACGGCGCGCCGGAGCAGACGCGGCCCGATCGAACGAGCGGTCGCGGTTTCTCGTCATTTGTGAGCGCTTTATTGGTGTTATTGTTCCTGCCCTGCGGGAGACACATTGCTCCGCCGCTAGGGCGCGCCAATAACGTGATTGTTCGCCAGCAGCTGGAGCGCGGCACGGGCAGTAGGCCCTTCAAGGGAATGGGGTCACGCCTCTGGCTGCAAGGCTTTAACCTTCCGTTGCTACCCTCGATCTCCTGGACCCGGAGAGAAAAAACTTTTTAATTTTTCAGGGTATATTATTACTGTATGCTCTTCAGATTTTCAGTAGCTTCACTGTTTTCGGTACTAATTCGTTCCTTCAGTTATTGTGTTTACTGGGAACTTATTCCGTCAGATATTTGTTTTCCTGATTTTTTTTGGGTCTCGTAGACCTACTGTTGCTTTGAGGTAAGTAATAAATACATGATATTCGTGTTTGGAATTCAAACAGAATTATATTTATTACATCTAATGTAGTCATTAATAGTACATCTAACACGTAATATTAAAATAGGAAGGTGTAGCAAGATTATTTATTTTTATTTTTGGTTATCTTGTTGCTACAATGGACGAATGGGAGCGTTTAAAAAGTTCTAAAATTAGATAGCAAAAGAGTTTAAAAAATCCAATAATAATAAAAACAATTAGATTATTTATGTATTCATTGTAATTTATGTGAAAATGCAACCACATAAATTGAATCTTCGAAATAGTGGGTTGGAGAACACTTGGATCTGATAGACCCAGCGTAGCATCGGTGAAACATCTGAAAACAGCCACGGAAGGTTAATGTGCTGTTTCTCCTCCTCCTGGTTCTAATTCAGTTTCTTCACCTCTATCTCTTCCTTTTCTTTTACTTCTTTGTCCTCTTTTATTTCTCTTTCTGTTGCTTTCAATCGGCTGTCCATTTCTCTTCCGAGCACATTCCATCTTAGACCCCTTGGCGTAATCCATTTCCCTCTCTTTTATGATTATAAGTATAACACCTAATAAAATAAGTTATAGAAATACAGCTACTAACATCGAACACCATTTTATTCACTTCATTGCACAATTGAAACACTTAAAGAATTCATTCCATTATTATTCCAGTCAGTTGTCTTCTGTACTGAAAACGATTTACCGTTGATGCTGGTCGTAAATAATTTGGAACGTACTTTGTATTTTCAGGAGAAGATCTATATAATAAGAAATAAAAACGCTCACGTCGCGAGGGTGGAAAGTGTTTATTGCAGGTCTCGTTTTAAAATTCCGGACTTGCGCTATAATAATCCACCGTTCTCGAATTTGAAACAGAAATTGCTGCATAGAAACTTTTAGTTGAATATGAGGAACATAATTCAGAAAAATACTTAATTTCTAAAGAGTATTAGCATTTCTCGTGTAAAACATGTGCTACAATTTTACTCTTTTACCATTTGGTTGTAATTGTTTGATCACATTATTGTGCACTGCGAATTCAAACGTAGATTTTGTTTAGATTAAGACTAAATGCAAGCCTTCGTAGAATTTTGCAAAGCCTTTGTTCCCAAATTCGTGGCACGGAGATTTTGAATTCGTGAACAATGTAGTTTTTCTCATTAATATTGTAATGCGACCACCTCCGAGGCTCGATTTTTCGCCGCGCGTTAAACATTTTCTTTAAACATACGGAGATGGCATTCGCGAAGAGAGCCAGAAGTCGGGTATTTTTAAGGGAACAGCATGGTTTACAACGCGTTGGTATGCGAGGATATCACCCGTCTGTCGAGGCCAGCAACGGACGGTCACATCTGATATCAGGTGCTTAGCAGTAGCAAATATGCAGTGCCGCTCGGAAGGCCTGCCCCTTCCCGGCCACCTACGAATATCAGTCGGAAATTAAAATTTGAAACGAACGAGCAGCCATTGAGCGATCGCTCCCCCCCCACACACACACACACACTTCCTATACTTGGATTTTCGTCACGTGGCGGATGACATTAGGTCATTTTTACACCTCCTGCCTTATAAAATGAATCTTTATAACAGTGATAAGCACATGTTTGAGGCAATGAGCCCTGTTGAGAAGGACGTTCGCGAATTAATTAAAAATATTCATTTTATAAGGTGGGAGGTGTAATAAGGAGGGAAAATTTTCTTCAAATATTTCGAAGAGCAAATATTTTCTTCAAATGTTTTGACCGAATAGAAAAAAGTTATCAATATGGCGTAGTTCTGATTTTTCTTAAAACCTCTGAAAGTATGAAAATTGCAAAAATTCGAATTTATATGTGAACACGATCTTCGCCTCCTATTTAAAGCATGAGATTTTTCTCGATGTAATTAATCCCTCAGTTTTAGATCTTTACATTATGAAATGTAGTATTTAAAACATACGAGTGGTTGTTGATTAGTGCAAGAACATTTTCGGTGGGCCGCCACTCTAGTTTGATTGAGCATGCCATGATGCACATTTTCAAAATTTGAAGAGTAGTAAGCATAGATAAAAAGCTCTTAGTAAAAATTAGCTCCTATCTGATTTTTTCTTTGTCGAATTAATATAGTAATATTATATTAATAACTATAATTATGAATTAATATATTATATTATAATGGCCATGTTTCCGTGACTCCATCGACCCTCAAACTTATATCCCTCTGCATGATTGTCGTCTTGCCTGGCAGATCTCTAACTTTACGAGGGGAGTTCTGCAGCCGAGGCACATCATCGGCATGATTAAAAGAAAATATGAGGTAACATGAATTTACTTACACTATAAAATTAAATTACAAAGGAGAGATGAAAGATGATGGTGATCGACTCATAAAGGGTGAATGATTGCAGGCGCGCTTAAAAACTAATTTCATCATAATACTAATTTACATAATCGCTCCAGCGGCGTCCTTCTGGGTTCCGGAGCGTGACCTCACCGGGCGGCATTCATTGTCCAAGGCCCGTGAATAGACCGGGCGCCCAGGCAGGCACTGAGAAAAGGGAGCTGGTGGCGATGATTGACTATCTCCTCAGGGAGACAATGGCCGGCCGGAAGGCAGGTTCCCTCCGCTCCGTTCTGGCGTCGCCCTCAGCGCGCACAGCAGGGGCGATGGCGATCGCGACGAAACGCGATGGTGTTACGCCCAGTCAGTTGCCCAAGAACGCGTACTAAGGTCCGAATAAAATTAGAATGTGATTGACATTCCGTGGTCACGTGACGACGCTAGCGCCGTAACCTAGGCAACAGCGAATCAGAAGCTTCGGCATTTGCACATTGTTGTCACCTAAAATTAGGGAACAAACGTTACAAGCACACAAATACTATAAATATTTCAAAAAATGTAACATGTTAGGAACAAACTTATTACGAGTTTCTCAACATTCCTTTCTTCTGTTTGTCAAATTAGTGCTGGTAACGTGGCAAAGTGCGCAAAGTATGCGGCAGCACTGCCCTCCACACTTCAAATGTCAAACCGGTAGCGGTAGCTCAGTGCATCAACTGGATGTCTCTGCAGCGCCTCTAACCGGAGGTCCTAGGTTCGAGTCCTGACGGCGGCAGTGAATTTTCGACACTCAGCTGTTCAGCTGTCGAATTCAGCTGCTGTCTTCGAGGAGAATTCCCTTAGCGGCCGGCCGCTCTGATCGGTAGCTTTCCGTGGTTTCTCGGATCAACACCAGCGAATGCCGGAGCTGTACCCTAACAAACGGGCCACAGACCGCGCACGATCTGTCCTTCCTCTTCCTTGTCCTATCCTCTCCCCTTACACACACACTTACACTAACATGCACTACACTACCACATATTCCGGGTGACCGGTCGGGAAGTTAGAGCTTGTCCTGACTGGGGCGGTGCCCCGCTGGTGGGAGAGTCCTGGTTAGGGGGAAGCCCCACTAGCCGACGGTAGGTTGGTGCCGGATCTCGCCATCCAGCGGGGGAAGATCACCGCCATCTCCCGTGAAAAACATGCACTACACTAACGAGACTAATGACCAAAGTAGTTGACGTGCCCGGAAACACGAAAAATCAATCAATCTCAAATGTCAATCACATTCTAATTTTATTCGTAGTATAGTCACTGGCTCAAGTCCGGGACGGACTTCTAAACGCCCTTACTTTGTGCTCATTTGTATTTCATCTAATCTACGTTTGGCCGTATTCACAACGCAAACTTAAAGGTAACGTAAAGCAGTAAACTTAGCAGTAAATTTACACGAAAAAACAGCATTCACAATTACAAACGTAAGTTTCGGTTGAACCAATCATAATTCAACGTATTGAAGCTTGACCGAATCGTTTCTAGCATGGTGGCAAAAATTCGTTTTCACCATGGTTTCTAACTTTTTCTTCAACTTTCCTATTGAATTGTCTTTATATTATGAGAGTAGCTGTTTTATTAAGGCTCGCATTTCCTTTCTTTTATAAGCAAGAATTCTCTTGTACCAAGTTCACGAATTATCCATCGAACGAAATTATTTTATTCGTTACGTCAAGTTAAAGTCACAAGAAAAATGGCCCAAATTCTTACTTTGAATTCACTACTCACATCGAAACCGTTCGCAACCTAGTTCACTACAAAACAATGAAATGACATCACCACAAAGTACTTGAAAACAATCTGGATTCGACTTTTCATTTTCTTCTCGCGGATTTTGTTGTGTATTTGTTTCTTATATGCTGCTCTCTGATGGGTCTTCTGTAGAATTCTGAAATAAACTTAACGTAAAAGCTTGGTGCTTGTGAATTCTAAAGTTTACGCCTACGGATGTCAGGATATTGTGGCCTCGCTTAATAACTCATTTCTAGGTGTTGCGGCGACGTTACGTTTACGTTAAAGTTCGCATTAGAGTGTTTTCGGTCCTAGAAGAAAAAGCGGACCCTGCTATCGTCACATGATGCCTTGAATACCAATCACGGTCTCTTTAGCAAAAATAAGCGCTAACCGGGCTCGGTTCGGAGACTACCTAACGCGTACCGAATCGGTAGCCGGTTATACTTGTTTTGGGTTCTTAGTACACTAAGAACGCGGACAAAGGCCGACTGCGGTTTTCTGCAAAACATGATGTATGCCATTGAAAGAAGTGTTGGCATTCACTTTATAAAAAGGGTGGAAGCCAGTGAGGAGGAATATAGAAATTCTTGTGGTTTCGCAAACAAGCAAACCCTTTAAAAAATAAAAAGCAATTCAAAGTTCCAAATTTTACATATTTTATAATTCCAGGTCACTTTGGTTCTAAAATTTTGAGCAGAATTGCATTTTCTACATGGTCCATATCAATATTCCTAAGTACACACGCTTCTATTGATTCTTCCGTGGCAGGGAACAACACATCAAAAGAGAAAAAACAAGTGAACACCTGACCACACTTTGCAATCGCTTCTCGGTGTTGTTTTCCCGGAAACAAATAATTACGATGTAAATAATCGAAGAACTAACTCGAAACCACAGTATATAAAATGGAAAAATCGATAAAGGAGATAGGAAAGGTCCCAAACTTATGTGCAACATAACGAAAAAATGGATAATAGATATATTGTTGCTAAATTTAGAAAAGAAATTCCTCAATCACGTAGTATAGCCAGAATTCATGTTTTTGGGTCGATGTTGTGAATGTACGATACGTGTTAGATCGTTTCTGACGCTTGAGATTTCCTGATGTAGATGAAAGCAAATTTGTGATTATACTGTCCTACTAGAGATGAATATCAGTGTTTCAGTAAATAACTGAGAAGTAATTTAATTTAGTCTACTGACAAAAATTCAAATGTTCTCACCATCAGTTTATTTGACTAACAAGGTTTCCTTATTTAACTATCTCTAAGGTAAGTAATGTAACAAATTAAGACTGTCATTTTATCAAATCATTATTTCATATGTGGAAGACATCCGTATCCACCGCAGACGTGCGTCATTATTCCTAAGAGTGCGCACGCCAATTCAACGGTTCTAGGACGCGCGAAACAGGATGAAAAGATTCGTGGATGTTCTGCGCTTTCTCACTCGCCCCGCCTGTGATCTCAGAAGTTGTATATCTCGCTATCTAAGAAATCTGTCGGGAGTCCTCTGGAGGGGGAGGCCGTGCCGCTGCTGCCGCGGGTGGCGGCGTCATAAAAGTCAGCAGTCGCGTGCAGGCCCCGCCCCGCCCCGCCCCGCCCCGCCCCGCCCCGCCCCGCCCCGCCCCGCCCCGCCCCGCCCCGCCCCGCCCCGCCCCGCCCCGCCCCGCCCCGCGCCGCTCCGCGCCGTGCCGTGCCACGGGAAGGTTTTAAGAGCATCCGGCAAGAGCAGCACGAGCAGCCTCCGGAATAAAGCTTATTTGAATGAACAGATCACCCACTAAATTATCGAGCAGAAGCACACTTTACGTGCTCGTTTTTATTTATTTTGCAGACATTTTTTAAAATTTATTAAAGCTGGGCCTTTGGCCCTCTGAAGCCGCGCAAGACAAATAAAGTAGATGTAAAAAAATTACAAGGTATGATATAATACATAGTAAACAAAATTCTGCTTTAAGATACAATACAATATTGGGGTTACATAATTGATACATGAGAATCGACACATTGGTTTGTGTCTAGGGGGGGGGCTAAAAAGTTTAGGTAACTTTCTTTTTAATCTTTTGGGGTAAGGATTCTGCTTACCTATGTGAAAGTGAACTGCTGAAGAAACCTGTCATATTTTGGAACAGAATTTCATGGATAGGAGAAAAAAGAAGATGGGAATGGGTATAATGCTATGTTCATTATGCAACAGTGCATTTGGAATGAACCGGGGAGCTTTTGTGATGCTGCGAAGGAATCTATTTTGGAAAATTTGTCTTTTGTTGATGTTTGTTGTAACTGCGGCAGCCCAGACAGGAGAAGAATTGGAGAGTATGGGACGGATCATTGATTTATAGAGATGAATAGCAGCATGTAGTTGTAGGGGGAATGACTATTAGAATAGGATATAACTGATGGATTCTACTAGTGGCTAGCGCTATTCGGTGTAATTTTGCCGCCATGTCGAACAGTCCTCCAAGATTTTTGACAGTATTATTGGGAGAGAGCCAGGTGATGTCTTGTGATTGATATATAAGATTTGGTGATGTCTTGTGATTGATATATAAGATTTGAGGGTGTCTGGTCTACGGAGGGTAAATGTATTTTCATGGCTTTTATTTGGATTTATTTTAATGTGCCAATTTTTAGACCAGATTGAAAACAACGTGAGGTAGTGTTACAGATTTTTCACTGCAGATTCACGATTGCTGTTGGTGGAATAAAGTACTGTGTCATCAACAGACACGGCTATTGCAGTGTTTTGGGTGGTTGGTGTATGAAAAGTATAAATATTAAAAAATGAGGGGGAAAGGGTGGATCCTTGAGGCACTCCTGCTTTCATGGTGAAAGGTGCAGAGCATTTTTTAACGTCAAAACGCGTCGAATATTAATTCCAAATCAATTTTGATTTAAAGTAAAATCATGATATACTTGGACGTGGTCAAACACGCAATCCTACGAAGAAAGAATACGAATCAACTGATACTTAAATAACTCAAAATTGGATCTGTAGGGGATCTGTAGGGGTTCCATGGATATGGTAAGAGCAGAAAATTCTACTAGATTGTATCTAGAAAACAAGAATAATTTGTCGTTCACCGTTACTACGACTTCATGTCAACTTGCGGCTTACAAGAACTAGTGGTAGTACAATAACTCATACTTTCTCGCATTATTTGTTACTGCTCCGCAGTTTTATGCAACTACATAAATCTTCAAAAGTGTTTTCAACCAGCAATAATTTTTCCTCCACAGAAACTCGAACTCAGGACCATGGAGCTTAGTCGCCATGCGCTTTAGAGCGACACCACGCAGTCTATCTGACGCGTTCTCTTGGCTCGACGCAAAATTTAATTGTCTGTTCCATTATTTCCATCACGCAATTTTCGAAAATTCAGAGACTTCACTGAAAATGAGACCCGCACCATTCATTTACGCCTCCCTTGTTTCATCCATGGAAAAAATAAAGAAAACTTTAGTGCGGTTGTTTAGAAATGTTTTTTTTCCTTTTAAAAATTCTTGGTATCTATAGATACAAGGAGAATTTTTTAAAAATTGGAGCCGTTTTCGAGAAAAAAAAATTGTTCCAAAAATTTAAAAATTACCTACATTTCACGCAAAATTATGCAATAACTACTCTTGATTTCGAAAGATTATACATTACCTTATTTCAAGATCTGTCTTTAAATAACATTTCATTAAGGGAAAAATCCTTATCTTCAATATTGTAGTTAAAGGAAGTCGACAAAAATGAACTTTTCAATTTTCGAAAAATCAGGAATGTAAATGAAAATGTGACCTCCACCATTCACTTGAGCTTGTTTTACACTCGTAGAGGACAAAGTCAAATAAAAATCTGGAGCCTGTTTTCAGAAAATTTTGAAAATGTAATTGAGGTTTCAGGTAAAATACCCTCAAAAATCATAATATCCGCTTAAAACTCAGTGCTTAGAATTCATTTATAGCGATTGAGATGTATCAATTTTGGAGAAAATCGGCAGAACAGTTTAGGCGGTAGTGTTGACCACAGGCTGACAAATGGACAGACGTTTTGCGGAAAATCGATTTTTGTGTTTCAAGGACAGAAAAATCGTGAATTCTGACTTCAAAACGTTGAAGTAAGAATAGTAGTTATTACGTAGAGGAAGTAAATTTCTACATATATGGTATTTTTTCCACTTTTTCATTTCCGATATACCACATATCACTCCGTATATAATACGTATTCGAGAAATTAATAGTGCCACGCTAGTCCTCATACTGCGCCCACCTCCAGAGCCTCTGTGCCTTGCAGCTGTTGACACCATGTCTTAAACAGGTTTACTAGGTTTGATACATCTAATTTTGAAGAACAGATGTAATTTAGAAGAATAATCTCTATCTTCAATTTTTTGGTTGTAAGATGGATTTTGTAGGAAAATTCCGAAAAATGTTTAAGTATTTCAATTTCCGATAAAAGAGATTTCAACGAAAATGGGACATACGCAGGTTTTATATGCGAACTTTCCTCTATCCGGTAAAAAACATAGTCCATAAATTTGGAGTGGTTTGGGAGAAACATTTGAATATATTCTTGAGGCTTCATGAAAAGTATCCCCAAAAATGAAAATATACGTTTCAAATTCCAGGCCCCGCGACATCTGCCAGAAGAATCTGGGAATATCAATTCTGTTGAAAACCTAGTTTACGTATTAGTTGCCACAAAGACCGACATACCTACAGACAGACGTATTTCTGTAAACTGATCTTTGAGTATCAAGGACCAACAAAACGTGAATTTTGGATTCACAACGTGTTAGAGAAAGTAATTTAGCCGTGCTTCAGCAATGCTTCACTATTACAGTATATTACACATCACTCACTATTGGTCACGTGATTGTTAATAATGTTTTACGCTACGCTATGCAAAAATTCTAATAGATGAAAGACTTTCTGGCAAGTATAGATTTGTTCTATATCCTGGTTTGGACATGGTTGTCAAGAATCCTATTGTTAAAACGTTCTCCCTCACATTTGGGCATGCATTAGCTAGGACTCTATCTTAGAGAAATTTGAATTACTTGTCCGAGTTTCAAATAATAAATTCACAATCGCTGGGGCAGAATTTTTTTTTTTTTTTTTGATTTAAGGTCGCATCAACATCTAGGTCATTAGCGACCACTATTGGAGTTAACGGTATGGTAACTATGAAGATGAAACGATATGGTGATGATAAGGGGTGAAAGGACGAACACAAATACAGCCAAGTCCGAGGTGGGACTCGAACCCGCGACCCTTCAGTCCGCGATCGCTACGACACTACGGGCAGAAAACTTGCATGCAGTGAAGACGCGCTTAATCCTTGGCCTTGCTACGGGTTGCATTGAGTTCAGGGGCGCTTGAGTCAAACGAATCGTCATCAATAACGCCCCCACAAGTCTAATTTGATTCATACCACTCTTTAAAATTCCCCATTACTAATAATAACAACGTGTGAAAATTTCAGCGAATTCGGTCGACACACGCACATTCCCGTTTATTTGTAAATAGATGAATCGCTCCGTGTAGAAGGAGGTTCAGTTCTTCATACCTTGTTTAGAGAAAACTGAAAAAAGACAAAAATGTACACGGTATTATGAGATCAAAGCTAAGGTAAAAAATCAGTGTTATTTATTGACCGAGTACTAATGTAATTACAGAATTTCAATGAGTTTGAACTTTTTACATTACAAAAAAAGGTTTTGGGCGTTGGAATGAAGCCCTTTCTGCATATACCAAAATACATTTTTATATTATTAGTATTTTTTGTGAAACAATAATGATCAATTTATTACTTTGAGGTTATACGTATAGTTTATCATTGTGAAAGATTCATATTAGCTAAGATAAAACATTTGTTTTTGAAGAATATTTATTAACAAAATAACAGAGAAGAAAAATTACAACATTCCATTTAGTTTCTTTAGTCATATTGCTCTTGGGGTTAAATAAGCTTGTAATGTCCTTTAATTTGATTGATTTAACTGAAATTTTCTTGTTCACCATTACTTCAAGATGTTTTGTTTCTGAATGTGTTGAATTCATCGGGTCACAGAATGGAAATGACATCTTTGATGTTGATGACTTACGAGTAACAAAAATTATGTCGCTTGTGACATAGTCAATTTCAATCAGATTTTCAATCAATCGGATTTTATTTTCAATTTGTTTGAGATTTCATATGTTCTTTTGTTGTTCCCATAACTTATTTTTACATATGCATTTAAAAATTTTGCCCTTATGTATTCTCCACGTTCGGTTATTTATCCATTTAATGTAGGTTTTGATAAAAATTGTCCATTTAATTTCGAATTTTTATGAAAAAGTATGCTTAAAATGCATTTCAATGCTGTTGAATGCATTCCGTATTTGCTTGTAAATTATATCCATTTATTTTTGATAGTTGTGTAACTCAATTTAGTAGACCCTTATTTCAAGTCTATAACTGCACAGATTATCAGAATCGGGCCAATGAATGGAAATTTATGTTCATAAATTAAAAATGGATAAAACTGTGTTGTTAATAGTGCGACACATTTTTTGTGACACTTTTTTTACCTTTTCGTATAACAAGAGGTTTAACTGATTAGAAACCCTTATACCAAGTCTGTAACTGGTCAATATGACAATATTTATCAGACGAATGTTGAAGATATTGAGCACTGAATGGAAATGACAAGTGGTGAAATTTGGGACGTTATACCAAGTCTATAACTGAACAAAATGAATCAGATTTGACAATATGAGTGAAAAAAAACACAATTTCTAAATACAATTATTTTATATAAAAAATGTATAAATAAATATATAAAAGTATATTATTTTATATAAAAATATAAAATAATATACTGATCAATAATAACTCTTGTAAACATAAAATATTTCGAAAATATGTGAGTTACACCACTAGAACTTTAATGAGCCCATATAGTGATAAGATATGAAGTTTGAATGTTTTGTTCGTTGATTCCGCCGAGGAGAAAATTAATTCCGAATCCAAGAACTTTAACAAATATTAATAATTAAACTTTGTTACATTTAAAATATTACTTCACTGCAAGAATATCTAAGAATGCAATGTGGTGATCTGCGTGTTTTACTGCCGAAACACTTCTTCCACTTGAGTTCTATTATTCTATTTCCATCACGAATAGTATTTACGCTCCTATCACAGCATATTGCGTTGCGATGAACTTAAATAAAATGTTAAATTATTCAATTAGTTGCAAGATAACAAATATTTATTTGAACTAGATACACTTGGAGTACCATCTTTCTGGATAAAATATATCAAATATGTAGATAACTCATTGCTTCTTTATATATTCGTATTTCTTACTTAAATATTTTGTTAAAAAACGTTCCTTAAAATCTTACTTTAAAATATGTAGATATTTCTGACAACTGTTCTGATACTGGACGGTAAATTTTATTGCAGACGAATCTTTTCAATATTTTGTAATATCTGTAGTCGGTATGGTATTCAATTAGTATAGTTATGAAAAGCGAGGGATGGCATTGAAATGATACAAGCAGCGATGTTTTATCATGACTCTCTACTCACTTCGATGACCAGGCCTGCAGATATTATGAGGCAAATCGATGTCCGATATCGGATATGGAGCAGTAATTACCCGAAGCTCGTGTTTTGTACCATTTGGAGAACGAAACGAATCAATATATGATATGAACGGAATGGTGTCCAAAATGTTAATTGAACCAATGACGGAAAGTCTCTTTAAATGAAAAATAAATCTCTCACATGTGGTTTGTTAGAGAAATGTGAAATGTTTCATTGGGTCCCCACATTAAATTCAATTAATGTTGAATTCATTCACATTGGTTGCATGAATACCATTAGAAATATGCTAATAAAAAGAAGAATCCCACCTTAGATGCACTAACAACTTTGGAGAGATTGTATTTGTTCAAAATTAACATATTACCTAATGTCATCATCCTCTGATGTCTTTTCAGCTATCCCAACGGCTCAAATAGTTATGTCTGCTCAGTATTGCTCAGGAAAGAATACATCCAGTTCCGATTAACGGGATCATTTCCATTGATTTTATTCTGCTCAGAGAAAAAAGCAATTCTTGTTCGCAAACAAAAATATATGAAGTCTGTTAAATACATGCACTAACATAGTATTATTTCTTTAATTTAATTTTTTTTCAAAAGTGGCTCTAAATTGTTTGATTAAACTTTGTCCTGGAATAGAGTAAAGAACGATGGAGGTCTCATTTTCGTTAAAATTCCTAAGTTTTCAAAAATTGCAAAAGTTCAAAATTTTTTCGGCGTCTTCGTACAAATACAACATTGAAGATGTATATTTTTTCGTGAATAAAATGTATTGTTCAAAGACATATTGAAATCAGGCCATGAACAATTTTTCGAAAATATGATAAGTTTTCGCGTACTTTGGCGTGAAATATAGGCAATTTTTAAACAATTATTTTCTCAAAAACTGATACAATTTTTTCTTTAACTTTTCTCCTCAAAATTTGTAAAAAATATCGCAACATTGAAGATAGAGTTGTTGTTAAATAAAATCTGTTCTAAAAATCAATAGTTTAAAAAAAGGCCATATACATTTTAACGGGTAGTGTTCGCATAATTTCTGCCTGAAATTAATTCAGTTTATAAAAGAAACATTTTCTCAAAAAATACTCCAAATGTTTTCGTTTTTTCCACGGATAAAACAAGGGATACTTAAAAGAATAGCGCAAGTCTGATTTTCTTTTAATCTTGTGAATTTTCGAAAATTACAAAAGTTTGAAATAATCGGCATAAGCATGTGCTGCAACTAGTTTTTATTGCTTTCCATTTTTCTTTTAAATGTATTTGCTTTTTAATATTTATTTGCTACCTGTTTAATTGCATTACAGTTTTTAAGGGAGTTGAGTACACTACTTCATACCCTAGAGGTAAGATGCCAGCATTTAATTGACAGGTAAATAATTACCGACAATTTAATTAAAGTGCTGCCTCTAACTTTAATAAGGTAATTACAAAATAATTATGAAAACAGCAAATAGAAATAAAGCAAGTTTTAATTAACGGAGACCGAAAAATATATTTTGGAAAATGTGATGGGATTCAATGATGAGAAACTTAGATTTGACTCGGTGTAAGATTTTGGAAAATGGGTGAAGTTGATAATTTTTTATAGAAATTTTTTGTGAAGTATAAACGATTTGAAGGAATCAATTTTAAGTTCTTTATAAATTTGTTTATTTGATATAAAACAGTGATAATGTAAAATTTGCAAAGGAATTTATTTTGAATTATTTGACATTTGTTAAGGTAGGTAGAAGAGACAATACACCAAATAAGGTAGGCATATGAAAGAGAAGGCTTAATGGTGGTTTTATATAACAAAATTTCACAACTAATTCGTAATTTGAAGTTTTTATTTATTAAAGGATATAATTTTGATATTTTGTGGTATGTTTTGTCAATTGTTATTGGGATGAGACTTTTTCATGCAAGTCTTTGGTCCAAATAAACTCCTAAATATTTAACGGGATTTATTTTAAAACCAAGGGATGGTATTGTTGTTAATAATAAGAGGGGTAGGTTTTGAAGGGCGACGTAGAGTAACATTTCTTGCTTGAAGTTTCTGTGGATTAATATGTATTCTCCGAAAACTAGTCCAATGCTTGTATTTTTGAATTGCATTGTGAATTATGTTAGTGCAATTTTGATATTTCAATGGGAGGAGAATAAAGCAGTATCATCTCCACAAGGAGTCGGAGTAACAAAAGGTAAAGAGGGAATATCTGACATAAAAATGTTAAATAGTAGAGAAGAAAGAGTTGAACCTTGAGGAGAGAACAGGATGGAGATTAGAGAGAGAAGAATTAATTTTTATAGCAAAATGGCGATTGAAGATAAAGTTTTTAACAATTTGAAATAAGTATTGACAAGCAATTTCATGTAATTTGAATAATAAACCAGAGTGTCATACTTTATCAAAGCTTTGGCTGTGTCTAAGAAAAGGCCAATTATATGTTCTTCACTGTGAAAACTGTTAACTATAAATCCAGTAACACGTAATAGTGGATGAGAAGTGGAGTAGTTAAAACGAAATCCAAGCTGATAATTAAGAATAGCGTGAATAGAGTAAATGTAATTAGAATTGCGGGTTAATAATAATTTTTCAAATACTTTTTAATAAAGAAGATAATAAACTGATAGGTTGATAATTCGTCAGGTTATGTTGGTCTTTGCCAGGTTTGCAAAAGGGAAGGACATGTGCAATTCTCCACATATGCGGGAAGTAAGAAATTTGGAGCATAGAATTGAATAGATTAGCTTATTTTGCAATCGCTGATAAATTTAATTCTTTTAACATTTTATTAGTTACTAAGTAATAATATTATGTATATAAGATATTTATTAGATATAATGCTTTTGTTGAAATGCCTGCGCAAAACTTCAATTTTCATTTAATATATATGTACAGCGATAAATTATTTTTCTTACTTTTCCGCAAGTTTCCGACTCGAAATCATGTAAAACACATCTTATCCCACATCGTCTAATAAATGTTATCTTCACTTCCTAGTGTATTAGGCCTTGGATTCTCTGTTTTCATATTACGAAAAGAAATCTTGCCAGTTCAAGCTCTAACATAAAAATATACATTTATAAATCTCACAAAAAGTATGACAAGAACAAGGAAATTATACTTTAATATTTCATTATTTGTATTCTGTTGCAAATATTCGTGTATTGAAATTTACAAAAATAATGAAATCTTCTGTTGAGTAAACATGCAGTAGTAATATCCGTACAGATATTCCAATCATTCCACATTTTGAAATACGTATGTGCCTTGTTTATTGTTTTAAAGTACTTCAATTAACTTTTTTTATTTTTATTAATACGTTTAAAAGTTTTCTCATCTCCTTATGTGTAAATGTTTTTATAAATACTAATCATGTTTTTGTGCACATATTTATATTCTCTGGTTGTTTGCTAGATTAATATAATTTTAAAGTGTACTCTCGGATATTTTTACATGTTTATAAACGTTTAAAACAAACAGAAAACTGTGAGATAAAGGGATGTTGTAAACCTCATTTACTTATACATTATATAAGATTAAGATTTTTAGGAATGAAATATTTTTAAAATGTACAGGGTTCCGATACTTTCTGTGCATTAGATCGAGTTTGTAACTGCATAAAATAGAACGTGTGTATTCGCTAGCGAGGAAATGAAAAGTCGCTTCCCCGCCTATTTCGTTTTTATCAAGAAGGTTTTGTGTAATTTGCAAAAACGTTGAGAAAAACAAATTCAATTAAAGAAGTAATTTAATTTAAAATCTCATATTTACATTTTTCATATTTTAGTGGCGCATCTTGGGGTGACATTCAGAATTTTTAAATACTCGTGTTTACTGGAGAACTATATTTAGTGTCAGTTAACTTAAGTTCTATGGTAGTAGGTACTCATATTTGAAGCGGTTATTGATCAATGTTCCTACATTGTTTCAAAATGCTTCAAACATTCTTTAAAGAATGGGAAAGAAAAAAATTAACTCATACGCGCCTTGAATATGAGAATGTATAATTTTCCTCCTAGGAAGGAACGGCGGAGTTTAGCTCAGAGCCAGCATTGCTGCTGACCGTGCAGCGACTCTGACCAGGAGATGCCAGAGTCCGGACGTTGGCGGCTTTTCGACCCTAGATATATTGTTGGGTCGAATTCCGCCGCTGTCTGGAGGAGAATCCTAGTGGCCGGCTGCTTGGATCCATAGTTTTCCATAGTTTCTCCGATTAATATCAGGCGAATGCCAGAGTAGTACCCTAACAATCGGGCCATGGACTGGGCGAGATCTTTACTTCCTCTTCTTTCTCCTACACTCTCGCTACACTACCACACATGTCGGGAAACCATCCAGGAAGTTAGAGCTTGTCCCGGGTGAGGTGGTGCCCCGTTGAGGGGAGATTTTGGGAAGAATCCCCCGCAAGCCGAAGTGCAGTTCGGCACCGAATCTTACCGTTTAGGAGGAGCATTGCCACCATCCGCGATAGACATACTGTACACTAACAGGGACTAATAACCACAGCAGTTGATGTGCTCGAAATCTTCTCTTTTCCATCGATCTCTTTTTCTCCTGACTTTCTCTTTTTCTTCGCTCTCTTTTTTCTCGCTCTCTCTTTTCCCTCGCCCTTTCTTTTCCCTCGATCTTTCTTTTCCCCCGCTCTCCCTTGTTCTCGCTCTCCCTTGTTCCTCGCTCTCTCTCTTGCTCCTCGCTCTCTCTTGTTTCACGCTCTCTCTCTCTCTTGTTCCTCGCTCTCACTTGTTCCTCGCTCTCTCTTGTTTCTCGCTCTCTCGTGATCCTTGCTCTCTCTTGATCCTCACTCTATCTTGTTCCTTGCTCTCTCTTGTTCCTCGCCCTCTCTTTTCCCTCCCTCTTTTTCCAATTCCTCTCTTTCCACTTCCTCTCTTTCCTCTTTTTCTCTTTTTCCTTCCCTATCTTTTCCCCTCTTTTCCTCCTCTTTTTCCTTCCTTCTCTTTTCCCTTCTTCTCTTTTTTCTTCTCTTGCACTCTTTTTTCTTCTCTTGCGCTCTTTTTTCTTCCCCTAGCACTCTTTTTTCTTCCCCTCGCGCTCCTTTATTCTTCCCCTCGCGCTCTTTGTTCTTCCCTCGTGCTCTCTGTTTCTTCCCTCGCGCTCTTTTTTCTTCCCTCGCACCCTCTTTTTCTTCCTTCACACTCTATTCCGTCGCGCTCTCTTTCTTAACTCGCTCTCTCTTGCTTCCCTCGCGTTCTCTTTCTTCCTTCGCGCTCTTATTTTCTCTCATTCTCTCCCTTGTTTCCTCTTTCTCTCCTCAATCCAATACGTGCAGTTGCTGCACCTGTCCTCCTCGCCCCCCCCCCCGCGTCACGCGCCAAGCCCAGCAACAATGAAGCCCAGGTGGAGATTGGGAATTGCGTTTTTCTGAAAAGGCTATCTTGTCCTGCAGCGTGAGCTGTTGGAATTTCAACGAAATGAACAGCATAAAAACCTTCTCCATGAAAAAAGTACATGTGTCTACTTTCATGGAGATTGGTCAAACAATGAAATGAAATAATAGACTTACCGAAAAGCGCCTTTTTACCCGTGTATTGAACGCAAAAACATAGACTGTTGACGTGAAACCTTTCCTAAAATCTTCAGTATTACAAGAACAGGCCTCCCGGAAACTATTTGAGAACAGTTTGCTTATCAGTATATACAGTAGTTCTCCGGGAAATTCACATCGCCTTTAATCTTAATAGTGGATTGGGAATTGTCCGTCTTCTGGAGTCCATAATGCTATAAAACCTTTTCAAAATAATCCCTGTGACTATTATATAAAGTTCTATTATAAATTTTGTAGGATTGTTGTCCGCCCCGTTTGCTTTCATGTTGTTCGTGACAAGATTAGCCATATCCACCTAAGAATTTAGTCCAGGTACAAAACCGACAATGACCAGAAGTTACCGACTTTGTGTCTGTTTTTGGGAGCGTTCATGACAAATTGTGCACCAATACTGAGAATTATTATTATTATTATTATTATTATTATTATTATTATTATTATTATTATTATTATTATTATTTGCCTGGTTAAATCCCATTAAGGGCAAAGGTCTCCTGCATGAAGGGTGGGTGGCTTGCTTCTTGGTTGTTGCCTTTCTGGATGTCTTCAAACCTAGGGGTCTTTTGCAGTTGTGACATGAGCCCTCCTCGATTCGATGTGCTTCCAAATGGGTTTGTTGCGAGATGAACGTTTCCAGGTTTTGCCTACTTCTTTCTTGAAGAAGAATATAGTATGGAATATTCATGAAACTATTTTTAACAGACTAAAATATTTTATTTATTTATTATAAAATGTTAAATAAGCATTATAAGCACACCACTTATATCTTAAATTTAATTTATAAATGATTTCTCACCATCGACGTTTTAGATAGTACCTAATTTGCTTGATTGCAAATATTATTTTGATCGCAAACGTGAAGCGCTTTAGGCGAGCTTTCCGCTCTGCTGTTGTGTCAAACGGGTTGCATATATGTAGGCGATTGCCTAATGTATTGGTTATAGCCCTATTGTTTTTATGTTTTTTAAAATATTTGTAGATTAAAATCTGATATTGAACATTATAAATCATGACTACTGACTTTTAATTTTATTTTCAGACATTTCCAGTTCGTTTCGTTGCGTGATGGTCCAAAAATATTTAATTTAGCGTTTTATTCGGTTACGATGGGGATTGTGTTTACCAAGTTCAAAATTAAGTGCAGGTGAATATTGTGTTGATATTATAACTAGTGGTGCTAAAACAGACCGTTCTTTCTACCTCATACTTTCACACAAAATTACGCAAAAAGTACTCAAATTTTCGAAAAAGTGTACATGACCATATTTAAAAATTTATCTTTAAGGATCAGATTTTATTAAGGGAAAAATCTCTATATTTAATATTTTAGTTGTTGGAAGACTCCAAAAAAAATTTCAACTTTTGCAATTTTCGAAAAATCAGTTTTTAATTCATAACATCAGACCTATATCTTTCTCTTAAACGTCCTTCACTCTATCCAACAACAAAATTTAATCAAGAAATATAAAGCCTTTTTTAAAAAAAAATTGGAAAATGTCCCAGGGGCTTGTTGTAAATTGCCCTGCAAAATTAAAATATCGGTTTCAAATTCAAGGGTCCGTGACATCAGCCAGATCGATTGAAGAATATCAATTTTGGAGAAAATCGGCTGAACGGTTTAGCCGCTAGCGTTGTTCATAGACGGACGGGCAGACAGACAGACACAGATGCTTTGCCGTCATTCAATTTTTCGACATGAGGGACCCACAAAACATGGATTCTGGCTACAACGTGTTAGGGGATATTTTTCCTAAATTTAGCAACTGGATTTATCCACTTTTTCGTTACCAGGGCCTTGTAACAAGAGTTCTTCGGTCGCAAATTCGGAGTTTTTTTGCGCAGCATTACATAACTTTTTCTCTACTCCGTAGCGAGAAAGTAAAAACGTTTTGAATTATAATATATAATCACAGCTTTTCTATGCGTGCTTTTCAGTGGTCTTTTGAAGTTCTATTTGAATGAGTTTAGAGACCATTGATATGTAGGGAGCATGTCACTCCATTGCTTGTAATATGTCCTAAATTGTTACTGTGGCATACATTTTCATAATTTTCAAGTACATTGTACAGTCGCAGTATTTTGTTTGAAGAGAATAATTTGTTTTTGGGTGGAATGGTGAATCTGTAACCAAATTTTAGTACTTAATGCCTTTTTAATACATTACTATTAATCAATATGTATTTTTATCTTCTAAAACGTTTTGGCCATCAGATATCGATCTAGTACATAACTATAAGCTCTAGAAACGATGGGAGTGATGTAAACCTACGAGATGATATTAAAGCTTTCAAGTGCCATTCTGATGCTGACATATAACCGTTCTCATTTCGAGGGTTCATGACGGCTTGAAGTTTGTTGGATATGTGTTAGCAGGTTATGGCATGCCGTTTGTTGAATTGGAAGTATTAAGATTAATTGGTTCTAAAACAGAAAGCGAGGATGTTTGCACGTTGTAACTTCCGTCACTATAGTACGAATATCATCGTATTTGGTTGGAATTTCAAGCATATCCACACTGCACCTAATAGGAGACGAGGCAGCAAATGAAGAGAATTTGAAAATGAGTGTAATGTGTTCTTTGAATTGTTAAAAAAGAGTGTACGCAATTCATTGAATAGGTATTTCTTCTTGCAACAATTGACTGCTCGTAGTTCCTTTCAGAATAGGGAGTTTTGGCGCCACGCGTAAGGTAGCGACGTTATGCACTAACAGTCACGTGACGGTCCTTGAAGTCATAACGTCTTAGCGTAGGTCTAAGGTACGATCTTATACCTTCATAAATAGTGCACGCCTACACGAGTCTACGATCACCCTACAAGCGGCAAAATGGCTGCGTTGGAGTTGTTCCATCTCCGACAAACCGATTCTCGTATGTGAGGCAGTTACAACTATTCCTTACTAACACTACAACGTTGGCAAGAATTAACGGTAAATGTTGGAGAAGTGACAGGAAAGAAATTTGCGAAAAAGAAGTTAAAATCATATCTTTGGGGTAGGCTATGTCTTACTCTCATAATGAACGCTGTTTGAAAATATTTCCTACGTTCTCAAGAACAGTCGATTGAAAATTCCCGACTGCATACTCATCGCAGAGGCCCACAAAATCTAAAACTCCAAACACAATGTACATTTATTATACTCTTGCATCGTATCGTGGTTTATAAGTCTCGCCGCTAGCCTAGACTCTCTGATATACTATTCAACTTCTTTGGTCAACGTTTGAAACTTTCTTTTGTTATAATGCATAACGTAATGTCGCAATTGCTAAAACTCTTCTGAACGTTATTCATTATGACTGTATTAAGTTGTTTGTCACTTGATCAATAGAGTTTAAGGATGCCTCCTTACGCCTGGCGCTAAAACTCCCTAATACTAAAAGAGTACTGTAACGCCATCAGGATAAATCAGACTCTTGTGTCTCTTCTGAGGCATAGAAATGAAGTTTTCAACATCTGTCTCTCGTCTTCATTGTGGCATCACTTTAACCATATTTGCTTCATAAATCACATTAAGGAACAAATATTCAACCGAAGCAACTTGTAACTTTGCAAAGCCACGCGGTTCGACATGGCGAAAAATAACCAGTGAATTAATGTTAGTACAGAAATGTAACTGGGTTATTCGTAGCGCTCTTCATTTTCGGAGATCGCGTGTTTCTTACGTTATTCACCTCGGATTTATGCCTGGGCGCGCGCCAGAGTTCGCCTCGTATTTATTTTGCAATTTTTATTCCGGTCGCGCGCGCCACTTTGGAAGTTAGGCGAGGCGTTGAGCTGGCTCGCTCGCTGCTCGCTCTAATTTGCTGACTGAAGCGTGCACTTCCTCCCTGATAAAGGCAACAGCACCGAAGGCAATGAGCGTGCTGGCGGCGGGGGAGGCAGCAGCAGCGGCGGCGGTGGCGCGGCGGTGATGCCATCGGCGATTGTAGCTGCAAAGGTCGAAGTGGTGGAATGGGTGACGGCGAAGGTGAAAGATACAGGTGACGGTGACTAAGGCGATTGTGGTAGCAAAAAAGGGGAAAGTTCCTCAGGGAGAAATTGTAACAAGTAACTGATATTGTCCGTAGGAGTTGTCTGTTCCAGTAGGACGAGCTGTGTCTCGCGTCACGGCTGGCGGGGTAAAACATAAGGTCAGTAAGAAAATTGATGAAGATATTCAGCCTTAAGATCATTGCACTAAGAATAGATATTAGTTCTTTTCATTTTAAATGATAAATCTAAATCATTAAAAATGCTGGACAATTATCCGGCAATAAAAAGAGTTTTTTTTTTCATTTTAGCACTAATCTATGTTCATCCACATCAGTGGAATGACTGTTTTCCTTTGCAGGTTTTATACATTTGCCAACTAGAGGTTTATTGTCTGATAATTTGTTTGAAAAATGAGTAGTTTTAAAAGAAAATTCCATTTCTTTGTGTTAGATATATTTTTTATATCATTTTACATTTCAAAATGGTTATATATATTGTTACAATACATTACAACAGTTATTGTTCAGAAATTTGTAAGACTATCAATTTTCTAATTTACTGCAATTGTCAATTACAATACATTGTTGAAATAAAAATATGCAATTCAAAATTATATATTTACAGTAGTTTAATTACTTGAATTCTAAACAGGTATGTATTTAGCACAAGTCCTAATATATTTTGTGTGTGTGTTTAAATACTTATAAAGTATTTTTGCAAGGTATTTAAATACTAATTTTAAAGTATTTTGCCCAACTCTATAGTCCCTCATTCGTATATTTACTTATATCACCTCATTCGTATATTACTTATACATACATTTTATTTCCTCCTGGAAACTATTATCTACGTGAACCTCCTTAAAGCTATTTCACAATAAAATAATATGTTTTAATGCTTTACAAGTAACTTTTCATGGAGTGTGAGCTGCTGAATGGGATTTCCTATGCAAAATTCGTCAATATGCGTAAAGATTCGAAAAGAATGTCACATACGGCATGACAACTTAGCATAAATTTGGAATATATCTTTCAGCTCTGTTGTTCACAAGAGGCAAACCAGCCTAAGCAAATTTACGGGATATTGATCAGGGATGCATATGAGTAATTCAGGGAACAATATTCTGCTCTCTGGGCATGTACTGCAATTTCAGGGAGCTAACTGCAATTGCATATGCAGCATACTAATGACCATTATGCATACGATTACCTAGGAAATCGAATTCCGTTTGAGTTATATGGTGAGACGATATTTACTCTCAAATGTCATAAATATACAGAAAGGGCGTATAATGCGTCGTGTTACCAGTATGGTATTCCACATAAAGTAGTTAATAGTTGATTCACGGACGAGTTCAGTATCGTGTTTTTGCCATCCCTCTACGATTCGTTCCTTTATCAGAATAATAGAAGGTTGAATTCCACGGTTAGAACATTTATAAGGCTGAACTATACATACAGGACTTGAGACGAAATTTGCCGGGTGAACCTCTTCTGAAACTTACACATTCACATGAAAATTGAACCTATGAATACATCATCTCAGAATTGCATACGTTGTTAACTCAACTCCCACTCGCTTGTACACAAAAGGTGAGCAAAGATGATAACAACTACAACTTATTCGAAGTCGCAAAGTAGAGGTACAGATATAGTTCACAACTGAAGTCAACTTCTATTCCATCTCCTCCTTCGCAACGAACTCGGCTCCTTCTTCCCGTGCTGCCAGCGTGCTCTATAATAGTCTCTGCCTCCAGTCAATGGATTCCGTTTCTGATGCCGCCAACGTTACCATAGCCGCCTCCGTCACAACGCCTAATGTTACGGGCGCCGCCTCTGCGCTGCAACCCCCGTCACCGCCACAGCCTCCACCGCTGCTCCAGTTGCCGGAGGCGCTCACTGGGCCCAAATGGGGCAAGCGCTAGTGCAGACGCAAAAGAAAGGAAAAAGCATGTTACTTAATTACTTTGGTAGGTTCGGAGCGATATGGAGTGCGGATATGATTTTTTACGAGATGTAGTTCTTAATTGACATTGATGAAATAACGCGAAATTCAACTGTGTTTTTTGCAGCTTACTAAATGATGCATTCGGCGATAAATTGTAGGAGAGCAATGTAATCACCCTGTTAATAAAAGTATGTAAAAAAATATAAAAAAGACATGCTCTTGGAAATATCCAATATATCTGACAAGAATGATGAGTTGTCCAATTCCAGGAATAGCCCCCACCTGTTCTACCCATCTCTAGCGCTTGCAAGCCCTATGCACCCTATCCAGAATCGTCCAGTTGAACGCGCTCTCTCCTGCGTGACTTTGGGTTGTTACGGAAGGTCAGAACAATAATTGTTTTTTTATTAGTTATGCTTTCGAAGTGAAGAGTTTGGGGCAATGTGAAGGAAACGCACATGTTTATGTTCTGAAATCATGTTTTTAGTTTGAAAAAAATCATCGCTGTAAATTGAAATGAAGCTATGCTTTAAAAATCGCAGCTACACATTGGTTTTTGAACTTTCCTGGAAATTATATGAATGAGCGTAGTGTGTAAAGAGTTCTGCCCACTTTTGAAGCTTGCAGTTCACTTTTTATAAACGATGTAGCTTTGTAGGAAACTGCTTGAAGTACTCGTTTTTGGCAGGAACCAGTGGCGAATCCTGAACTGAAGCGTAGCTTACGAACGACCAAAGAAAGGCTGTTCACCGCAATATTTTGCGGTGCCTGCTGACCGTCCAGACGCGCATCCTCCCCTCTCCCCTTCCTTGAAACATGAGGAGCCCTAGGTTATCGCGACTGGCATGCGATGCCTTTGTCTGCGCTAGCGGATCCCCTGGACAGCATTAAGAACTGTTTGAAACTCCTCACTCTACCGCACTTCATAGCGCTAACAGATGCGGAAAACTGACAGGCTCTCGGTAGCAAAACATTTATTTTTTCGCATCTCTTTTAAAGCTTTGAAACTATCAATAACCGTTTTAGAGGATTACCAACCTTATGAAATATTTATTATACACTTCGAATTTCTAGGAATACCGGCGGTATACGCGGTGTGTCGGAGAATTCGCCACTCGCTTAAACGCTTCTTTCGAAATGGCAGGCAATTTGTCCGGCGCGCTTTCGGAGTCATTTGGGCCCACTGGCGCGGTGGCAGCGGCAGCGCACGTCGCCAGTCGATACGCCCGGCTAGCGGTGGCGGCGGGGGCGGCAAGGGCCGGGGCCGGGGCTGGGGCCGGGGCGGGTGCGGAGGGGGCGGAGGCGGGGTGCAGCGCGCGCCGCTCCAGGCCGGAATTGCCGCGCAGAAATAGCACGCAGCTGGAGCTTCGCGGCGGCGGCGGAAGCCCCCACCTCCGGCTCCCAGCTCCCGACGCGCCTCTCGCCGCGCCGCGCCGGCTGCGCGCGTCCCCACCGCCCACTCCGCCCCGCCCCCGCCCCCGCCCCCGCCGTGAGTGGGATGCCCGCGGCCGCGAGCTCGTCACGAAGGCCTCTGCGAATCGGACGCCGCTTTCGGCACGGCTTGCATGCATTTCGCCGGGCTCAAGAGTGCATTACGGCCTCGGCTTTTATTGACTCGCTCCTCCACCTCCTGCGGATGCAAGCATTTGCAAAGAAGGGGATAATTTACCTTTTACACTCTTGCCAACGAATAACTTTTATACATTTATTTGTACATAAATAAATATACCTATGCCTTGTCAAAAATATAAATATTGGTAATGTATAATTATTTTAATCGCAATTGATTTTCAATAACAAAAGTTACTTCTCTTTTCGTTTTCTTTGTTTTCGTATTATTTTTTTAATTAAATATTTTTTCTTAATGTTGACGTTTTATTTCAATATCCAAACAGAAAATTTTGGAAGTTAGAAAAAGTATAAAAACAATTTAATTAAGATTTCCATAGTCCACAGTCCATAGTCCATAGATTTCCAAAATCCTACAAAATGTTGAAATTGCTCATCTTTAATACACTGTGACGGTCAGTGTCTATCGAGCTGGAATATCAAGAACGTCCCTGGCAAATACAATGCACTGGCTAGTACTGAAAACTAACCGTTCTGCGTGTACGTGATCCGAAGAGAGGCGATCAAAATCATATTTTCCCTCGTAACAAATGGTATGGGGACACTGCGTTGAAGTAACCGCGTGTGCATGCATTAGGTATGTGATTTTTCTCCTAATCTTGTCTCATCAAAGAGCGCGAGCTTATTCTAGGACATATTTTTTCAATTCATCTCTTTAATCTGATCAGTATTACACCTTGGAAGTTTTCTACATACTCATGTTGGGTTTAGCGAAGTTTACCAGAGATAATATTTATAAATGGTTAAGGACGACGAAAGAATGAGTTTGATGAACATCGCTGTGTGAGCAAATATAAATTATTTTGTCTTACACTTTTATAACCATAGAATTACTTTTTTATGTCGGGAAAGAATACGTAGGTGATTAAACCTAATAGTTATTATCACTTACATTTTAATACATACGAAGAACTCGGACTTTTGGCCGATCGATCGTTGTAATTTCTTAGTGAAAATAAAGTAAATAATTATAAAACATTTATTCTAAAATTGGGAAGATTTAATTAGAGTTAAAATACCTTTGTATGTAGTAAATTACGTAAACTAAAATACAACAACATCAACAGACAAAATCGCAAATAAATTATTGTCATATGGTCTGATATTTTCTTTCTTTTCTCGGAAATGCACTTGCCCGAAGTGCAAGGACAGTAACATTTGCTTCCTACGACGTTCAAGTTATTAATGTTCTGAAACTATAATGAATACTTTGATTACATGTTATTACACGGGACAGCAAGAGACAGATCACGCAGAATCTGAATAAACACGTCTATATTGAGAATCTAGATGAGAATACCAGCTGCCCGGGTCACGGCGTTATCGGCTAATGAAACACTGCGCTCGCAGCGTCATTTGTTATCCGCGCCGCGAATCGCGTGACGTCATTGCAGACCGACGGCCTCTATCTGATTGCTGCTTCTGGGTGGGCGCGAGGCACCGTTTTATTAATACGGTAATAAACCGTTTATTATCATGAAGTACGAAATTGCTACCTGTCTTTTATTACAGGTTAAGCAGATTATAACGGGAAGATCAAACGACCTTACACAGTTAGTAGAACTGCAGGCGAAGTCTACATGGAGGAGGAAATAAATATTTGTTGTCTTGAGCTGTAAAATGATGCTGTGGTAGGCATCTTTTCACTGCCGGTTTTTGTACACTGTTTGGTAATGGAAGGGCAAGTACCTGTAGGAAATATCTGATGGTGACTCATTTTTTTACATAATAAAAACAACTACATGGTGTTCCGCAATCGCGTCTGCACTTGCCTCTACCCCATTAATGATGGTGTATGCAGAACTTGTGTGCACAAACTGTTGACATGAAATAGTCCGCACAACACTGTAGGAGTGTTTGCTTAGTATCGTAGTAAATGCAAGCTCTTTTGAGGTAGAAAATGTGTTTCCCGCGAAGAGGAGAGGATAGGAGAAAGAGACAGTGGGTAATGAATGTAAAAATGTTATTATGGAGGTTATTGTTGAAGTGAAGGGCCACTTTATTGCGAGAACAATAAGAATATTTTTACTATGGGCAGTTTCGCAAGGAGAACGCTGAAAAGGGTCGGTCCTTTCTGTTACTTTAAAAAGCTTCTCCAACTGAAACAGGTTACGGTACCACTTAATTCTTTCTACATTTGGGTTTTGTTGTGTTCATGTTTGATTGGATTATTTTTAATAAATTATGAATTTAATAATTACACTTGTAATTAGATGTAATTGCATATGAATTTAATGATTTTCAAATTGGAGTGCAATACAATGTGTTATTTGTCGCTGAAAAATAGTTAAATAATAACGCTCGAGGGACGGAGAAAAGCGTTTTTGTAATCTCCAGATGCCGAACAAGTAACTATTTGCTCTACGACGAACGGAAAAATGTTGAAGAGATGAAAATAAATTTTTTAAAGTGCTTTAACAAATGTTAGTAAAAGCCGTTTATGAAAACATTATTATTCATTACTGCATACATTCATTACTGCATACATTTTCTCAAATTAATTAGTTAACTGTTCTGTTAATAACGAACCTTGCATTCGGTGTATTTTAATCTAAACTTCTTCAAAAGATGAAATATCTCGTAAAGTCATGATATTTTTTATATTGATCACAACACAAAAAATTATCACTTTGATAATAAAAAGATTTCTCAAAGGGTCTACCCCTTTGAACTCGTTTCTTCCCGAAACAATACTCTCCATCACACTCGGCTGAATCCGCAGAGGGCGTGAGACCTGTTCAACCACTGCGATCGCTCTGATATTCTAGGGCTCGGCAGCGTACGGCCCACGGGTCCAATTCAGTTCGCCTCTATAGTCCCATAAATATACGCGACGGACCGAACCGTGGTGATCCTGTATATCTATCGCACAAGTTATTGCGCGCACACCGCACGGTTCTGCCGAGCAGCTTGTCTTCTCGGAGGCAGTAACCGGCTTTGATAGATCGCGCCGGCGACGTGAGATGTAATCCAGAAATCCTTGCACGACGACGAGAAGGGAAACTGGGATGTGGCGTTGTATGTTCTTCCGACTCGTATTCATATATTTGTGATCGTTTTTGTGCTTAATAAAAGATAGTAAGATGCCATTATTCATTTTGAAAGGACAGCTCTTTTGACTTCCTTGGTGTCATCTGCGTTGTTGTGTTGCGTTCAGAAACAATACATAGGATGTCCGGGAAGGAAAGGTGGAAAATTCGAAAATAAGCTCTGAAGACAATTTTAAACATATTTTGTCTAATAAACTATTTGGATTATATGTAGTATTTTCTTTTCGTGTAAAAAAAATAATAAAATTTTCATGATTATTATATTAAATATGTCTATTTGTGAATGTTTTAAATTGTTAAAAGACAATGTGATGAAATATTATTATATATTTAAATGTGTATATTTTTATATAATATAAAATTGTAAAACCGTTTTTGATCGCTTATAAGCACGTAGTTGCAGAGCAATTTAAAATAAATTAAATAAAAAAAACTACTTGGTATTCTGAACGGCTGAGTCGCAATAAGCACTCAACATTTGGTTTGAAAAAGCACTTAATTTACACAATTGTACGAATTAATTGAACAATCACTCAATTTACACAACTGTTTTTTTATTTCTCGAACATTTTTTCTTTCTAAACAAATATATTAATTTATTTTGTAAATAGTAAACATTTTCATGATTCTGGATTGTTTACATGCTTCTATAAATAAAATTGTTTGCCTAGAAATCATTTTTTCAAACAAACTTTTGAGCGATTATTGGGGCTAAGCCATTCGGAATATCCAAGTAGTTCAAGATGTCACTTAAGGACAGTTTAATAATAATTTGTCAATACATGTAACAGTTAACAATGGTTTTCCTCATTATTGAGCCGTCTGTTTATATTGCTAATTGAACACGTGGTCGACCAGATATGCATGGTTTCTGGCATCGAGTGTCTGTAGCACGTGGTCGTGACACAACACGTTTTTCATTCACTTACTTTCGGGTCGTGGCCCTGGTCAGATGTGGCGTGCAATGGACTTGTGGGCTGTAGCAACTCCATACTGGAGTTGGCCTGGAGGCAGACATGAAGTTTGACCGCCTTGTATATTAGTAAGGTGTGTATAGTTTATATTATTTTCATTTATATTACTTTTGGCTTTTCACATAAGTTGATTCAGATATATATTGTATATTTATAAATTACATTGTTCAGATAAGATGTCTTCATTCCTTGTTTTGTGTTTATTGTAGTCCTGAGGAAAGAACTATATATTCCGAAACGTTGGCAAACTAATGTGTTTTATTAATTTACCAATCCCGTGATCCACATCCCACGAAGTAGTTTATTAGACCAAATACACTTAAAATTGTCTTAAGAGCGTTGATTTTTTAGATTTATTTTACTTCAAAACAGTTAAAAACTGTGTGTGACGTGCTACGGGGAGAAGTGAATACTGTGCACGCTTATTTTCGACGTTTCGACGTTTCCTCCCCGGACACTATATATCCTCTCCTTAGTCACCATGGCCCGGCATTAAGTTTTTCTGAAGAAACTTCGCTAGATTCTGGCGCACGATTCCAATACTTTAGCTTTTTACGAAGTAAGGGGTAGAAAGAAAAAATAAAGTTAGAATATTATATGGTTGGGAACAAACTGCAACACTTATTACATAGATCCCTAATACCGGATGTTTGTGACACAAAGGGAGGCGATTTTACCTCAAGCTGCTAGGTTTGATGGGACAGGTGAGACGAGGGGACTTGCAAGGGACTGGTGCGACAGCATTATGTTTTTAAGCAGTATTCTTCTAAATGAGGCCTCTCTGAAACTTCTATATTATGATATTTTTTTAGATTTGGCTCTTCTGAGGACTTCTGCACATTCTACTTCACGGGTGGTCAGCGGTAACTAGAAATATTTATATATGTAAACTTAACTTGATGAATAGACGACAAAATAATATTCAAGATAATTTTACAAGTAGCATATGCAATTTAATATCATCGTAATATTTAGGTACATTTTAATCTAATCGCTTAGCTATATTATAATGTTTACTCATTTCGTACACCGGGCGGATAATGCAGTAAAGCGCTGTTCAGAGACTGGCCGGTAAGATCCGGTATGAAGTTACTTCTAATTTTAAAACAATGATAAACAAAGTCCGGAATGTTTGCATGAACGAAGATAGTATGGAATTATTTGAAGATTAAATGACATTCTAGGAGAAGACGTAGAAAAAAACACAAGAAAGTGGATAACATACTATTCGACTCTTCCAATACAAACTTATTGGTATGAGCGTAATACAACAGTATTGAAATTTGAAGGTCATTTAAAAGAAAGTCACTTTAATTAGATCGTCTTTCAAATAACTATGAATAAATAATGCCACCATTGGAAGTGCAATGTGCCAACTTGCAGATTTATTTTAATTGTCAACGATCAATAACACTTTGACATTGTACAGTACGACACAATTAACACCGTGATGTTGTTTACTGTAAAATAATATAATTTTGCAAAATCTGGCAAAAAGTTAAGATAATCTTTGCTCAATTGTTCATTTCGATTTGAACAAATACCATGCATTTTCAAAACTAATGCTATTACATCAGCACGTACTTTATCGCATTATTTGTAACTTTTGCAATTTTCAAAAATTCAGTCAAGTCAATTCAGACCTGCATCACTTTTATAAGCGAAAATACTTTCCTCTATATGAGAAAAACTATCCCAAACAATTGTAGTTAATTTTAGAGAAAATGTTGAAAATATCGTCGGGGCTTCGAGTAAAGTACTCCAAACATCAAATAAATATCTTTTCAAATTGAAAGGGTCTCAAGTGCGGTCGAATCGATGGAAGAATATTAAGTTTGGAGAAAATGATGTGAACAGTTTAGACGGTAGTGTGATCGGCACAGGCAAATGGACAGAGACGTTTTGTCGTAAACGAATTTTTATTTATCAAGGACCCACAAAATATGTATTCTGATGTCACATTGTATTACAAAAAGTCATTTAATAGAAACACAAACAACAACTTCCCACGTTTTTAGTACCAAGGAACCACAACAAGGTTTTTTCTGACAAACTGTTCACTTTTTACTGCAGCATTGCAATACTTTCTGTTTATTATATACTTACACAGTTGGTGAGAAAGTAAAATACATTAAATAAATTAATAAAATACCCGGGATATAAGAGATATCAACCACAATAGTAGGCTATATAAATTTACTTTGCAGAAAATTCAGCCATATACGTGTTTCGGGAAATTTTTCCCATCATCAGTGGCTCCAAGTACCTTGGATTAAACACATTAATTAACGATGGTAGACTGTCCTAGCATGGCGCCATTTTGTGCTATGTACGATGTACGAGTATCTGTCTTCGTACATCGTACATAGCACAAAATGGCGCCATGCTAGGACAGTTTACCATGGTTAATTAATGTATTTAATCCATGGTACTTGGAGCCACCGATGATGGGAAAAATTTCACGAAACCGTGTATGGCTGAATTTTCTGCAAAGTAAATTTATATAGCCTACTATTGTGGTTGATATCTCTTATATCCCGGAAATTTTATCATGGATTAACACCAAATCCCCACTGCCACTACAGAATTTAAATTAATTGATTTGTAATAGAAACTTATCGATAGCTTTAACGTACAATATCGAAGAAACTTTGACATGTGTAAGAAGCTCTGAACATTTCTTCGCGTAGATGAATGTATCTGAAAAGTCACTGACAATACACGTATTAAGTGTGTTGTCTTACTCTAAATCTTGCTTGACAGAATGCATCTATTTCAGACGCGACCTCTCCGTCGTTTTATTTGCAGACTTTTGGATTTTTTTTAATTTTTCTCTGCCCCGTCTAAGCTTTGTTGTTGTTGGGGGGGGGGTATTCACATTCAATTTTCGTTAATTCCGGAACATTGCTTGCCATACGATACGGTGAAATATGCTCCTTTCCCTACGAAAATCCCTTTCCCACGAACACACGTCTTTTAAAGTTTGCTCGTGTTTCTTCCTCGCGCCCCGCCAGCAGATTTGTCAACGTCACAGGCCGACCGAGCAGAACATGTGTGCCATTATTGTGCGCGATCGCTCCAAGGCGCCGTAACTCAGAAACTTGGAAATAGTTTTATGGGTGACGTGAAGTTTGAGCACGTTTCCCTGAACAGTAAACGTCTGGTAGGCGCTTAGGACGTTCCGAAAATAGGCTCCGCTTTACGGTGGGACTCAAAGGAGCACCTGTGTATTTATGTTACCCGACCGTCAATTGTTCAGTGAAAATGGGCCTTCAGGAATGCCTCTGGGTAAGTTTACACCTCACGATTTTAGGTATGACGCTCGAGTATACCGTTATGTTTCTTTAGGGGCGTGTTGACTCAATGTTTTGCTTACACAAGCGGAAACTGTGGAGAGTTCTTGTTCTGTTGGAATTTGCATACACAATTTACCTGAGAATTTTGCTTTCTTTACATCACTGCGCTCTGAAAAAGAAACGAAAATATTTAATTTTTGCATTTTTTAAAGACAAAAGAATAGAAACGCTAAGAATGAAACTCATTCATCATACGGATATTTTTACATTCTTTGCTTCAGTGATCTGATGAGAAGTGGAATGTTAGAAAAGAGAAGTACTCAAATGCATTTTTTCTCTATTCACAAATTTCGAAAGACTGTTTTGAAAAAACGTATTTAGTACATATACATACGTGAATTTGCAACCTTCAGAAAGAAACCTGATATAATTCAAGTCTTTTATTAAAAAATATCGTTTATTTATTTGTGAAGAGTCAGACTTGGAATTAATTAGATATATTCCCTAGTATCCTGATTAAAGGTAGCTACTAGACATGTACACATCATTAATAAAATATTTTTTGTTAATCTTTATTAATTTTTCGCGTAATTCTACGAACGAAGTAATGAGAAAGTATTGTCCTGCAACGGAAAGTGGCGCTTTTTCGAGACAAAACCCCGAATTATTAGCACTGATATCGAAAAAGTGGATACATCTTGTTCCAATATGTAGTAAATTACTTCCTCTAATACTTTATGTAGTCAGAATTCACGTTTTTTAAGTGCTTCATACTGCAAAATTGTTTTACTGGGAAACCGTCCGTCAATGGTCAACATCAGTGCAGAAACTGTTCTAACCATTTTCTCCTCAATTGACATGAGTAAACTAGAGACCCTATGAATTTTAAGCGGATCATTTTGGTTTTCAAAATTTTCTCAAAATTTGCTCTAAATGTTTGTATTTTTTCTCGGATAGGCAATTTTAAATACAAATTCAGAAACGGTTTCAAATGTGTTCATTATTTTTTTATGGAAATAACAAAATTATAGAACTTGTAAAAAGAGCGCAGTCACATTTCCAGTTAAATCAAAATTTTTGAAAATTGTAAAAGTTAAAAATTGCGGAACTTCAACATTGATGATGAGAGATTTTTTCCTTATGAAATTTGTTCTTCAAAATTATATCTTTAAGTAAGATTATGTACAATTTTGTGAAAATATGAGTAGTTTTCAGGTAATTTTAGGATTAATGATGAAAATGTTTAAATGATTTTCGAACCTTTCTTACGCCTTTAATATTGAAGCTAGGGATTTATTTGTCAGTGCAATACATTTTTGAATATTAGTTCTTTAAATTATTTTCTGCCTATTTTTTTTCGAAATATGAGAAGTTTTCGTTATTTTGGGGTACGTTTTCTGAAATGTCTATGTGACAAAGCACAGTTCGATTGCCGCCAAAACAAAGCAAGTTCCTTCTTCTAACAAGTATAAACAATCTTCCTTCGAGTAGAGCAGATTTAAAAAACTTTTTGCTTTAAATGAAAGTTAGTGGTTACATACGATCTGGACTGTCCGGGTGACGGCGCGTCGAAGGCTGAGGTACCGACATTTTAACTATCATATCGTGGTCTTCTTTTGGGCTGTAGTGCCAAGGACGGAGGCACTACAGTCCTGAAGAAGACCACGATGTGATTATTAAAACGTCGGCACCTCAGTCTTCGGCACTGCTTCATCGAGACAGACAGATCATGACTTTGGTCACGGAAGCCTACGTCATCTCCCCCATACATAATGCATAATTTTCGACGTGCATCTTTGCTACTCGAAATTTTGAGATATGTCCAACTTTTTCAACCATATTGATTCCTGTGGCTTGAATTTATTTCTTTTAGAACTTACATAGCACAAATAACAAATTTCAACCCGATGTGGGATGAAGCACCTCGCTAAACTACTTATGGAAGTTATTCTGTTATTGTTTGGTTGAAAATTTTCCCAAAAGTGATCAAGGATCAATAGTAATTTTCTTTTGTTCATTCTATACCCAACCGTTTATAATATTTAAGGTCGGTATTTTTCTTCTCTCCTGAGTGACTTTGTGCTATTGACTGTTTGAAAGGTTTGTCTGTGTTTACAGAGTAGCTATTGTATTTTTAGGGTTCATTTACTTAATATTTATTTACGTTGCAAGTTGCATATTACTTATACCGTTGAATTCTACTTTAATGTTCCTTTTAGTCATTAATTTAAGATGTTTTGCAGGTTTTAGTGTAGAGTTTGGTTTAGTACGAAGTTGAAACTTCTTTCTAGTTGAAAACCATTAGTGCTTCAAATTCAAATATTTTTGCAATTTTCAAAATGGAAGAGGTTTTAATAAAAATCGCTATTATCCCATACTTTTAAATTCACTTTCTTGTATCTCAGTAAAATATTTAAAGAACAACTTTTCAGCGATTTTCCTGAAAACCTAGAAAATGTCTCAGGTACTTCATGAAAGAACCCCCAAAAATTTAAATATCTTTCTGATCTCTGGATCGGTATAACTAGAGCTTACTCTTAAAGTATTTACTAAGAGCAACAAAATCCTCTAATCTGACAGGGTAATGCGTGACACACTTCCACCTATCCACGCGGACATCCCTATTTTCGGGTATTGCGTGTATCTCCTAGCAGCATCAAACTTTACCATCTTTGGAATGGCAATAATATAGCTTAATCCTATGAAATGTTACTGCTCAAAAAACCCCTTTAACACATTTTACGACCAAAAATTTGAGAACATATTGTTAAGTTGATTTCGAAACTATAGTGTAAGAAGGAAAAGTAAAAATGTAGGTATTTGTTTAGAAATGACTAGTAACACAAAGAGGAGGAAAAGTTAGGGTGTATCGTGCATTCTCAGTAGGCTTTTGCATATTGAAAATGCGTTTTAATATTGACTTTTTTGTTGTTCATAAGGTCTATAGTACAGATTCCTAATAGATCCCAATCTTGTAATATAACATGCTTACTCTATTCTCTCTATATTTTGTTTTAATTTTTCTATTTCCTTTACCAAGTACATTATTGGGATTTATTTAATTATTATTGGAATGTTTTTTATGATGGGGTCATAAAAGGTTTGTTACTTTATTTTATTTTCTTCACAGAATTCAGGAAGCCATCTTATGTCGTGAATTCTGTGAAATGTATTATTTGAAATATAATATTCAATGATTCATTGTCAATTTTTGTTACATGTTTGCTTTTAGTTAGTCGTTAGTATCACAATTAATTTAGTGATGTTGGTAACATGATGTACAAATTTCGGTGAAATTTGATTTTTGATCGAGGTGTTGTTCACTGGCAAGTTCTCATCCTCCATCTGTTCATCAAGAACTTGTAAACAATTGCTAGCTTTAGCATTATCATAGGGAAAGCAGTGGTTGAACTTGTGTTTCACATTTTTTTTACATTTTGTTTTGTGTTTTGAAAGTCCCGTTGTCTTTTATTGAATTGTCTTGCAGCAACCTTATGTTTGGCGACTTTTGTGAGGCTTGCGTTTCGCAACCCGTTTAATAGTCACGGCCTTGTTCCAACTGTTCTTGCATTTTAAATTTTGTAGATTTGACTTGCTTGTTACAGTTGTGGAGAGAACTGAGTTTGAATATATATATATATATATATATATATATATATATATATATATATATATATATATATATATATATATATATATATATATATATATATATATATATATATATATATATATATATATACGTAGTCATTTTGCTTGTATTCTTCATTATCATTTATCGATTCCTGCCTTTCAAACCGCTGAGGTCCATAGCCCCATAATGGATCTTTGCATATACAGCTACATATGACCCAGTGGCCTCTTGCACTTGCAAGTGATTAGAGTTGTAAAAGAAAAGTGGGCAGGTGGCTGCACAGGGTGATCCGAAGACCCATGGAGAGCGCAAGACTTTCTCTGTCCGCAGACAGACCAAATCACTCTACTAACTTCTAATTAGGGCGGGGGAATGGTCGGGAAGGAACGAGTATTTTATTAGGTGATACTTCGTGGTTTGGAAAAGCCCCGATCATGCCACTACAGAAAGCTATAACCTTGCCCTGCGCGACTCGAACCCGCGACCTGTCAAACTCACTCGTACTTTATCGACTTCGGCCACCGGACCGCCTACTTTTGCATGTATTATTTTCGTATGCTATTTCTCCATCTGCCCAATTGTTAACGTATATTATGCATTGTAAATTTGCTACCCAATAGGCTTGTAAGAATCATTGACAATTTTTTAGACCTTATTTTGTTTTTAAACAAGCACCGTAAAATGTGAATCTGAGCTCTGCTGAACACAGACTAGAATTTACCAGCGCTCGACGAATTTGAAGTACCGCGCAGCACCGGGAAACCGTACGCTCGTCCCGGAGATTTAACTCAAAAAGAGGGAATTAAAATTAAATTGTATTAATCATTTTCAAGTGTATTTCTATCCTTGCAATAATTTTGTTTGGGTACTTAAGACTTAAATTGTAGTTTTATTTTATACATAGGGGGTGCTTAGTAGGTATACAGTATGTATTATTATTATTAGAGAAAATTGTTTGATAAAGAAATGATAATGAAATACAAAGGAAAAACTTATTTATTTTAGAAAATAGATTTATGAAGTTACGATAGGAATGTTATACAAATTGTAATTAATTGCAATGTCTCAAGTGCTCTATTTCTTAAGTGCAAAGCTTTTACATGCCCTCCTTTTGGAATTCTTTGTGCTTTGGATAAATGACTGAGCAGCTGCCATTTCATTTTCATGGGTAGTCACACACAATGGTTACCACTACTTGGCATTTACAGATAGTCCCAGTTTGTTCAAATGTATTGCGCAATCTGTACATTGATTGTGTACTCTGGTAGATGTGTATTGAAGTATTCTATCTATTGTCGTGGAATCTGTTCAGCATTCTCTATCTTCCAGTATTGTTTAATTATCTACCTGCGTTGATCGTTGCTTAAAGTAAATGTCATGATTATCTGAATATCGGAAAGAATGGAAAAACGAACTTAGAAAAGATAAAAATTTAGTACACGTTCTGAATACTCATTTATGCACCCTCTGTATATACATATCAAATTATTTCCATTAACTCTTACCTTTCCATTAATGAAATTTTATTTTAAGTAATATATCTTGTCGAAAGGAGTAATATAAGAAGCATATTCAAAAGTTATTTAGTCAGCATTAGAATACTTTTCTGAATTTTTCTTTTTTCTGAGAACTTTTTCATGCGTGTGTGATAATGGTTATCACTGCAGGTGCGATTTATTCGTACAATATAAATACAGGTGTCTCAGAATAAATGTTACAACTTTTGAAATGTAGGCGGATTCATGATAATCACTGTCTCCCAATGAACAAGTGTTGATAGATTTCATTTAGCGAAGGTACACAAGTTGTTTGCCCCTAATTGGCAAGCAACTAGACAACCTTATTATACGTTGGTGTTGGGCGGGTAAACGAAATAGCTTTGATAGTACCAGAACGTGGCCTGCCAAGCACCAACGTATGATGCTTGCCTACCATTCAAGGGCAAATAAATAGCATGCGTAACTCCGTTAAATAACCTTTTTTGTTTTGAAAAAATTATTTTCGTGGATCAACTTACATCCCCTTAATTTTTAGTTTGAAAATGTCAGGGGGCCCGAAAAAATTATTTTGTTTTATTTTTTAATATAGTACATTTTACATAGATTTTTGCGTTTTTTCTTACTATTTCACAATTTGTGACATTTTCTCATATTTACTATATTTTGGTGCGCTTTATGAAGGTATTCGATTGTAACCATAAGATAAGGTAATCTTTCTTCCTACGTTCAACACAAAGTGTGATCTCCGATCAATATCAGGCGAATGCGGGAGCACTACCCTGACAAACGGGCCACGCACTGCGCGCCATCGTTTCTTTCTTTTCCTTGTATTTTCCTCACACCTTACACACACACACACACACACACACATGCACTACACGACCACACACGCCGGGAGAGCAGTCGGGATCTTAGAGCTTGTCCCAGCTCGGGCGATGCATCGCTGGAGGGAGATACCTCGTTAGGAAACTCCCGCTAGCCAATGGAAGATCGGCGCCAGATCTCTCCATCTATCGCGGGAAGATCACCTCTACCACCACCATCACCATCCCTACCACTACCACAACCACCACCACCACCACCACCACCACCACCACCCGAAGGACATGAACTACACTTACGGGACTAATGACCTTAGCAATTGACGCGCCCTGAATCACTAATCAATAATTAAAAAAAAAAGTGGCATCCATTCTAATGTGATTGATGTGTCAGTGTGCTTGTACATTTTAAAATGGTATATATGAAATGTTCCTTGGATTTGGATAAGAAAAATTATGATATATTATTAGGAGTCGCCCTTTATAGATTCACTGGCACCGCCCCTCCTGTGTTTTAGACGTGTATGTGATAATTTAAACCTTAATAATAAACTACTGTATTCTTGGCGAATCTTCGCGTATTCAACGATATGTTTGCTTCTCCAATAGGCCTTCCTGCGTTTTTCACAGGATCGCAACGCCGGCCGCTTGTCCTGGGCTCTTCGAAAAGTGACATGAGTTGACGTGACAACCGAGTTCAAGCCTACCTCTCTCTCTCTCCACGCTCGTTTCCTCGCAGGAGGCTGCAGGGCTGAGCGAAAATCAGCGCGCAGTGCCTCTGAGCTTTCGAGCTCCGTTAACCAGCGAACACCGCTTGGAGCAGCATTGTAGGGGTGTCGCGCCACCCAGCTCCTTCACGCTTACAGAAAAAAGTGGAGTTCCAGATACGATACTCCGAAACGTTAGTTTTACATCTGATGTGAATGGCGAGAGTTGTCATAAAATCAATGTTAAAACGTGTTTTACAGCCCAGATATGAAAAGTGATTTATTTGCAGTGTCTGCATATTCTGGTGTTCAGTTACTTCACAAAATGAACGACAATATTGTTGGAAAAATATTCATCTACGAAGATGCGCTGGAAATCAAAGAGGATAGTCCCGATCAGCTGGTTCTGGAAATTAAAACAGCTGTGAAATAAGCAAAACGAGTTGCAAGTGCTTAACAACGGAAACGAATTTAGAAACATCTTTATTTCAAGTAATACTCCAAAATGGAATTTCAGAAAATATTTTTGCCAGAAGTATGCAAACTTTTGATTATTCTCACGACTCAATGACTTCTTCAGAAGTCGAACGCTTGTTTGTAACATTGAAACGGATTAAAATTTGTATCATGAGTACAATGACAACTGAGCAATAGTGCGCCTTTGCAATGCTCGTAATAGTAAAGCAATGTGTGCGTGAAACCCACAACTTTATAGCATTAGAGAGGAAGTGCATTCTAAAGCCCAGCGAATGGATTTTCAATTCCAGTAAAGAAGTTAAGATTAATTCCTCTTTGCTTGGAAATTGATAAAGTCCATAATAAATGTCTCATTCGGAAATTTGCTGTATGAATGGACAACCAGTTATGAATGGACTGATGAACTATCAGTTACGATCCTGCCAAAACTAATGAAATTGAATACCTCACGACAGAGTGAAAAACATCTTGGAATGGTCTGCAATAGGTCGAAGTATATTGTGAAATAAATATGTAATGTATGCAACGGAAAAAATGTATATTTTGTTTTCATGTTTAAATATATTGTTAAATTGAAGGTTAATAATTTCATGGGAAAGGCTGGAGCTTCACTTCCATCAGCCTAAAAGGAATTATTAAGTAAAGTGAAAATTTTCCTGATGAAAATTCTTCTAGACTAAATAGGCTTCTTTGCGTAATTTTATAATCCGAAAACGGAAACAAATATAGTAACATGAATGAAAATGTTAAAAGTACAGCAGGCGCCCCCCCCCACCAAATCAAATTTTAACCAAGAATATGGGTCGCATTTCTTACATAGATCTACAAAGATTATACGTCACAAAATATTTAATGTTAATTGAATCGTATCGAATCTATTAATTTTAAAATTGATACTTGTTCAACAGTATCCGCACAGATTTTGCATAATGGGAATTTTACACATATTATTTTGCTATCTCCCGTTGAAATCGGGGTGGTTTGAATGGTGGCTCATGAAATTGAACTCTTTGTCTTCCCACACTTCAAAACCACTATATAGCATGGTATTCACAACAACGACGTTCTCCAACAAAATTGTTCTTCATCCCTTACCCGCCATTGTTTATAGACAATCCTACTCAGCAACTCAGCACTGACCGACTCGCTGACTCAGCATGCCGTATAAATTACTGTTTGAGGCACGTTTTCCCATGTAAGTGGTCCCATCATTAACGTGTTTAGTGTAGTTGCAATATTTATTTGTAAAAAATTTCAAGTTAGTGGTATTTCAAGTAGAGTCTGTGAGAACAATCAGAAATTTACGCGGATGTTTTTTATCAATTAGATAGAAAGAAAGGAATATTTCTCCAATGATCAAAAGTTTGTGTCTTTACAATTTTGATGCTAAATTCGGGTTTCAAGACAAAACGTTCGCTCCGTATATCGTTTGTAAAACGTATGTAAAACATTCCAAGACAGTGGTTCACCCGACGTCGTTTATCCAAGCATTTAAAATTCTTATGATTTGGCTTTAACAATGAGAGTTTTCCAGTGAATCTTATTTTTATTTGAATAAAATATCCGGGTTTAATAGGAAAAACTAGACAGCCATCTTACATGCAAATGTGCCATCAGCATTAAAATCCATTTCACATAGAGCAGGAATTCCAGTACCACCAACAACCTTATCAGAGAGTACTGATTAAGAATGCTTTTATTAAAAATGTCTGGCGTAAAACTTTTAACGTTGGGACTCTTCAGTGATTAAGGGAAATTTTCAACAATTTTCTGGAAATGTTAAAGATGTTCGATATGAATATTTGTTTCAACGATGTTTGAAAAAAATATTCAGAGTCGTATATAACATAAATGTGAAGTTACATTTTCTCATTCACATCTTGAATTGTTCCCAGAAAATCAAGAACAATAAAGATACAAACAAAAAGAACGGTTCCATCGTGATATAAAACAGATCGAAATTAGGTACCGTGGTGGTTGGCTACTGTTGAGGTTTAACTCTCGCCTGAACTATAAAAGGCAATTGGCAGAACATGAATTTTTATCCAAACTGAGGAGAAAATATATTTCCTGCGACCATATTTTTTTACAATTCATTTTAAACTACTGTGTCAATACTTTTAATATTTATTATATTTTAGTGTTTTATTCATTGCGAAATATGGGTACTTATAAGAAATTTAAAAGCCGAATTTTTGTTCTGTGCGTGGCATAATTTTTATTTTCTCGCCTTACATCGTGCATAGTAAAGAGAAAGTATTGTAATTCAAGTTTTGTGGGAATTTGAAACGGAAAAATCTATTGACAGTAAATTTATTGGCCATCCATTCCGTTCATCCGTCTCTGTGATCAATGCTCTCCAATTAAATCGTTCAGTCGATTTTCTCCAAAATTGATATTTCCTGATCGATCTGTACGCACTCAAGGCCCCGATAGTTTGAAATGGATAGTTTATTTTTGGGGTACTTTATTAGAAGCCTCAACATTTTCAAAATTTTCTCAAAAAATGGCTCCAATTGTTTTTATTGAACTTTGTTCTCGGATAGTATAAAGAACTCCATAAAATGGCGCGAGTCTCGTTTACGTTGAAATTTCCGATTTTTCGAAAATTGCAAAAGTTCCAAATTCTTTCCGCGTTATTTTACAACTACAATATTGAAGATAGGTTTTTTTCTTAATTAAATCTGTTGTTCCACGACAGCTCTTGTACAATTTTTCAAAAAATGAGTCGTTTTTACGTAAATTTGCGTGGATTAAAGAAATTTAAGACGTTTTTTGATAAAAAAAATCGGCTCGATTTTTAAATTTCTTTCTGTGAATCAAAGTACATAGCTATGTAAAAACCATTGGTACTAGGCATATTTTCGGCAAAGTCCCTGTAGTTTTGAAAATTCCAAATAATTAACATTTCAAAAGTATAGTTTTAAAGAAACAGATTTTTGTTTGAAAAGAAATGTTCTAAAAAATCAAATCTTTTCAAAAAAAGACATGTACAACATTTTCAGAAAACTAGAGATTTTGAGAATATTTTGAGTAGTTTGCGCGTAATTTGTGATTGAAGTTGATACAATTTATATAAACACATTTTCTTTAAAAAAAAGTGTTTTTATAATCCGTCGGAATTTTTTCTTTAAATTTTTTCACATGTAGAGCAAAGAACGCTTAAAAATGGCGCAGGTCTCCGTGTATTTGAGCTCTGAATTTTCGAAACTTGTAAAAGTTAAGCAATAATGCGATAAAATATGTTGTGGCACCAATAGTTTTACATGGTATTATTAGGGACATTCAGAAGAGATTATTCACAAGACATTAGTGGAAAAAAGGTATATGTTCCTGGAGAAAAAGACAGTGCGAATTTAATCATTTATTGAACCAGGCTTGAAATAAAAGATTGTAGATAATTTTAGTAGTGGAAAAATAAACAGGTAATTTTTGATTTGGAAAAAATATTCTCTGAGTTATTGATGATTTTAATAAATAGTTGGTATTTGTGTCAATTTCCTGCTAATCATTCATTTAATATTAACGCAAATAAGCAATAAATGAACTTCATATTGTTAGTCATGCTTCTGTAGACCCATACAGAAATGAAAACGTCCATATTAACGAGATTAGAACGAACAATGGTATTTCATGCTCTGATTCTAATATGATTTCCTCAATGGGATTTATCTCATTGTTCCACAAATGTGATATACTAAGAGCTTGATAGGATATTCTAGAAGGGCCAGGATATATTGGAAATGGAAATGCCAGGTATATATTTTCTTTATTTGAACGTCATTTATCGAAAATGTGTGACGAAAGAGAAGGATTAATTTTTTTCTTATACTTGCAAAATTGGTAATAACCCAGAAAGTGCTATTGTTAATATGAATATTTATATTGCGATTAATGAAGTTTTTAACTAATTACATACTATAAAGAATTGCTGTATATGAAATTACTAGGATGGCTTTTCTTTGAGCAACTCTTGCAATCTACATTTCTAATAAATCGTCTTGCATCCTCAGACTCTCTTTTCTTTTACACCAGGGCGAAACATTGTTTACGGAAAATACCTCGAGGAGGAAAAAACCTGGCAACAGAGCACGAAATCATTTTCTACAATCCTCCTCTAAACGAATATGTGAGGTCAGGTGTATTCATGTTACACACTAATTTTTACAGTGTTTTGCCCGTGTAACTGGAAACAACATTGGTGTGTTAGTAATTTAAATTAACTGTACAGAGAGGCTTGCATTACTCAGCGCTTGAGAAAAATTTCATGATGCACATCGTTGATTTTTTGAAGCTAATGACCAATCAAGAAACGTCGAGTAAGAAGGAAAGAAAAAAATACAAAAACATAGAAGCTTCGATAATATCTTTCACCTTCACCTACTATATTAACCTCCTGAAGAAATTCACTTTGCAATGATATTTGGATGGTGTTAATAGTATTCTGTTTGATCACAAACTGCGATATCCTTTCCGCGAGATAATTTTTTTCAAACGATCTTGTTCTATTGCGTTCGTAAAGCTCATAAAGTACCGTAATTAGCAACCTACCCCGAAAAACGTTTCTATTTTCCAATTTTAATTATTGTAGTAAAATCATTTAAATAAGTTCCAAGAATATAGACGCCTCCATAACAGATAATCATTCAGCATCTGATCTTCTTCTCATCATCTTCAGGAGAAGACTCTCATTAAAGATCGAAGTGAATCCACGAGACGTTCGCCTAATGAAACCTTAACGCAGCTGTCGTGTAAACCCCGTACAATATGGCGTGTCACCCCGCCGCCAATAAGGTTCCTGCGTTATCCCGCTTCCAACTAGCGCGCGTGAGATACGAGCCGCGCGGGCCGTCCCGCCGCGCGCCATCCGATAGCCACGTCGCAGTTTATTTTAACGAGGCGTCCCGCTGCCCCGCCCCCTCGGTCGCCCTGACGCCTCCCTCCCCATCGGCCCGCACCGCCCACGCGCCACATGACGCCCCCGACGGGGTCGGTTGAGGAAATAGATGTGGACATCTGTTCGGGAAGAGTAACCTTCACGGTGGAGGAAATGAGGGGAAACAGTGAGGGGGGAGCAAAGAGTGTCATGTTTCTTCAGTACCTGTAGATCGTCAGCGGTTTCGCTAGCGCGATAGCCCATTTAAACATTCCGATTCGTCCTACCCCTCGGTTCACCCTTTCATCCAAATGGTGCTGTTGACGGTGGTTGTTGTGGGAATCGTTTTAAGCGTGTGTTCCGGGAGAATAAATTTGATAGTGAGGAAGTTGGAGGATATGAGAGAAAACAGTAGAACAAGAAGGGTAATGTTTTGATGTGCCACATGACGCCCCCGACGGGGTCGGTTGAGGCAATAGATGTGGACATCTGTTCGGGAAGAGTAACCTTCACGGTGGAGGAAATGAGGGGAAACAGTGAGGGGAGAGCAAAGAGTGTCAGGTTTCTTCAGTGACTGTAGATCGTCAGCGGTTTCGCTAGCGCGATAGCCCATTTAAACACTCCGATTCGTCCTACCCCTCGGTTCACCCTTTCATCCAAATGGTGTTGTTGACGGTGGTTGTTGTGGGAATCGTTTTAAGCGTGTGTTCCGGGAGAATAAATTTGATAGTGAGGAAGTTGGAGGATATGAGAGAAAACAGTAGAACAAGAAGGAAACAGTAATGTTTTGAGCGGTTTCGCTAGCGCGTGCCCATATAAACACTCCGATTCGTCCTACCCCTCGGTTCACCCTTTCATCCAAATGGTGCTGTTGACGGTGGTTGTTGTGGGAATCGTTTTAAGCGTGTGTTCGGGGAGAATAAATTTGATAGTGAGGAAGTTGGAGGAAATAGAAAATAGTAGAACAAGAAGCGTAATGTTTTGACAGTGACTGTATATTGTTAGTAGATTCGCAGTGTAACTTGAGTCCCTTCGCTTTACCCCTCAGTTTACCTTCGACCTACAAGGTGCCGGACGGTGGTGGTTTTGGAAATACCTGTGACAAAGAGATCTGGGAGAAGAAAAGCTGACGGTGGAGAAAAGTGGTCAGTTCTGAAAAGATGAAATGAGGGGATAATCAGTGGCGAATTCTCCGATACACCACCTATACCGCCAGTATACCTTGTAATTCGAAGTGTATAAGAAATATTTCATAAGCTTGATAATCTTCTAAAAAGTTATGGACATTTTGAAAGCTTTTAAACAGATGCGAAAAAATAACTCTGTTTTGCTACCGAAATCCAGTCAGTCTTCCGCATCCGTAAGCGCTGTGAAGTGCGTTAGAATGAGAAGTATAAAACAGTTCTTAATGCTATCCAGAGAAGACGCTAGCGCAAGCGAATGCACCGCATGCCAGCCGCGATAACATAGGGCTCCTCGTGTTTTAAGGGTGGGGAGAGGGGAGGTTGCGCCTTTGGACGGTCAGTAGACACCGCAAAATATTGCGGTGAACAGTCGTTCTCTGAGCTTACTTACGCTTCTCTCATGTTTTTGTGAAAATTGAGTGTGTTAATGATCCAAAAGTTCGTGGTTCTTGTAATTGTCTAATAGAACAATTATTAAGGACGGAATTTCAGAGTATTGGAATTTCATAAAAGCTCAAAATAGAAGACAATGGTAGATGTAGCTTCCATAAAGTGCGGTATACTCGAAATAAAGTTCAGGATTCGCCACTGGGGCTAATCGTGAGACAGAGTAAAAGACGTAAAATTTCATCAGTGACTGGATTGTCCGCGGATCCGACTTCTCGGTAGCCCTTGCAACTACCTCGACTCGACCCACCCCGTAAGCTCACTATCTCGGATAAGGCGGCGGGGCTGTAGATGGTCATTGAGAGGATAGTTGTGACGGAAGGAGAGCTCGGGAAGAGGAGTAATGTTGATGGCAAAGAAAAGAGGAGGAGGTCAATTTCGAACAGAGGTAATGAGGGGGAACGAACAGGAAAACAAGAGGGATTGTATTTCGATGGTGACTGAGTACAGCTCGCTTCCGTGCATTGGCTTGTTATAGACCACCATACTGAAGCATTTCTCTCTCGCCCCATTCCTTCTCCCAACAGAGCAGCGCTGGCGGCGGTGGTTGCGAAGATAGCCGCGAGGCCGAGCTCGGCTGATGGTGGAGGTGGCGAGTCTCTAAAGGAGGTAATGAAGCTTGCCCGACTGATGGTAGAAAGCCAGGAAAGGGACGAGCGCGGTGAAGCTGAAAGGAGGGAAGAGTGTAAGACGCCGCCGTGATTGCAGACCGCCTGCGGACCCGTCCTCGTAGTGGCCAAGTCGACCGCCCTGATTCGCCGCACTCGTTGGTCCAACTCGGCGGCGCTGACGGTGGGAGTGGTGGAGACGGCGATGAGGAGGATCTCGGAGAGGATATTTGCCCGTGGAGAAAGGCGGAGGTAACGTGGCTAAAAAGGGCACTGACGATTGCCCGGGGACGAGAAAAGAGGAGGCGACGGAAGCGGTGTTGGAAGGGGAAAGAGTGGGAGAGCTGGGGGTGTAGAGTTTCGTCGGTGATTGAGGTCGTGTCGGAAGAAGGAGGTGAGGACGGCGCACGGAAGATGGTGGCCGGAAAATGCATCAGCGTTGACGAGAGAACGCTGATGCTTCAGCGACGCTGCTGCTACCCGTGGTCTCTTTGTTAAACTTTCTTTGGACATGGAATAATGCGTATTAAATTGTTTGTCACTATTAATAATAATTAATATTATAAAAATGTGATTTAAAACTTTTTTTTCACATTCGAGTACAAGGAACAAAAAATATTCGACCCTATATTAAAATTTTAATTACGATATTTTTTCTGAATTATTGAGACTTGATTATGTTTTACCGTTTCGTATATTGTCTTTCAGAAAATATGTCGTTATAAATTTGGTATATCAATATCTGATGTTCTAAATGATACATTATTCTAAAACCTACAAATTAATAAATTACTCTGACAATTTTGAAATCAACATTTTCTGCAATGTCATTCTTCGTCGTCTTTTCTTGTAAAAATAGATCTACCGCGTTTGAGTATTTTTATTGATTTTTGAGTTTATTTACTTCGCGTTTGCAATGCGCAGCTTCAATTTCATTTTGATAAGATGACCCATTTTTCTTATAATGAAAAGGGGAACGAAAAAAGTTATGAAAAAATACAATGAAATTAAATTAAGCATTGTATTAATTTAAACAAAAATATACTAATAATGCGTACATTCCTTTTAATTATTTAATTAAACCGAGTATTTTTTCACTGAATGAATATATTTTGTCAATATATCATTTTCTAACGATATTTTGGAAATTTTAGAGCAAGAAATATTCTTCATATTGGATTTTACGGTACTGTAGCTAGAGTATCAACATTCAATCTTGATTTGTCACTTGATTAAGTAGATTGATACATTACCACTCAACACATTAACATGTGAACACTAGATTTACACATTAGTTTTAAAATATCGAAAAGAAGAACAGGTAGGAGGTCTCTTTTCCAGGAAGGACAGAACTGACAAACGAAGGTCTGTCCTCCCTAAAGGAAGACGATTGGTCACCTTAATTTTGATCATGCTGGTGATTTGTAATTTCTTTGTATCCATGCAAACTCGATATGTATTTTTCTCTGCTCGAATGTAGGATAGGAATACTTACAATGAAATCTCCCCAATAAAGATTTTTTCCTTGGTAGAAGGATTTGAATTTTCTTCGCGAACGACAAGGACCGGATTTATAGGCATTAATAATATACGTAGCATTTGTATGCATCTGTAGAGGAAAATCTTCAAAATGTGCCACTAAAATATGTCCTATAATCATATTAATACATCATAAAACTGTTTCTTCTCATTTTTACGCATAGTAGTTTCATTCGGCACTTAAATAAAATATAAAGCAAAGGGTAGTATTACATAGTTTGCCCAATTCACTACAGCTAATTACATTAACAATTAGCATTTGAATCATGTTGGAATACGTTCCGATTATCCCGTTGCAGCCACCTTCATAACATGATCTAGCGTTGCTACAACAGAACATACTTTCTCGCGTTATTAGAAATAGCTACATAATATTGCAATATTGCATTTTCTGCGGTACTAACACTTCAGCTATTATTTCCAAACGTCCAATTCAACCAAGAAGTGTGGAACGCACTGTTGCCAGCGCAGCGTTGTCAAAACTATGTAGTACATTCGCTGGGCTAACAAAATCAATAATTAGAATATATGCAACTGACATCGTAATAATTACGAAAATTGTAGCTGCTCACTCGTACTTGCCTGTCGTCGTATTTTTGAAATTTTCGCATACACTTTACATCATAAATAATCATAAAATACATCATAAAATTTAAAGTCAAGTAATCATAATGACTTACTGTTCATTTTAATAAAGATAATATTATTTGAATAAGTTGTAGTCTAAATGTAGTTGTAGTCGTTCTAGTGTTAAGTTAATTTATTACCACCTTTTTATGTATTGACACGGCCGCAAACGAAGCGCAGGAAAATAAAATTTAAGATAGTATGTATGTTAGATCGACCACGGTAAAGTACCCCCCAAAAATACTTTAAGTGAAAGTAAAATCTCTGTTCTTCGAGACAATAAGAGACAATTTGGCCCTTACGGATCTAATTTTTTCATTAAAAAAGTTTACATTAGTGCGGGATCTTATGGAAAAAATTTCGCGGGCATAGTTTTCTTTAAGTTAATGAAGTTGTGCGGTTAATGTACCTTTTTCTTTTATTCAATACGCAGTAAATTTTTTAAGTGATTAGATAGCATTAAATGGTATATAACATACCTCACAGGGCGTTCGGAGGAGTTATTAATAAAAATCTGCAGCAATATTCATTGCAAATTCATTAATTACGAGCAGAAACTACGCAAAAACAACTCGTTTTCTCAAACAATTGTACATGATCTTTTTTAAAGTGCTAATTTTGTACAACAGACTTGTCTGACGCAAAAAATCTCAATTATGTAGTTTTTACTTTTTTTTGCAATTTTCAAAATAAACGATTAATTCTCTAAAATGGGACTAGCACCATTTCCTCCCGTCCCTTATTAGATATGTGGAGACAATTTCAAGAAAAAAATTGGAGTGTTTTTTGAGAAAATATTGCCTATATTTCGCCCGAAATTACACGAAAATTACACGGAAACTACTCATATTTTCGAAAAATTGAACATGAATTTTTTTAAAGATCTATCTTTAAGGAACAAATTTCCTTAAGGAAAAATCTCTATTTTCAATATTGAAGTTGTTGGAAGACGGCCAAAAAATTGCTCTTTTTCAATTTTCAAAAAATCTGCGATCTCAACGAATACGAGACCACCACCATTCTCTTAAGTGTTCTTTAAGTATCTGAAGACAAAGTTTGTCAAAACATTTTGTGTCGTTTTGGAGAAAATGTTTTTGAGACTTCATGTGCAGTACCCTCAAAATCAAAATATCCGTTCGAAACGCGCAAAGCCACAAGTTTATTCAGATTGATTGGGCAAATTTTGAAGAAAATCGGCTGAACGGTTTAGTCACTAGTGTTGATCACACACGGACAGACAGACGTTTTACCGTCAATCGATTTTTTGGTATCATGAACCAACAAAACATGGCTTCTAGCTTCACCATGTGTTAGAGGATATTTTTCTAAATTTAGCAACAGGGTTTATCCATTTTTTTGTTACCAGGGCCCTCTATAAGAGTTTTTCTGGCGAAAATTTGCCTTTTCCGGCGCACGATTACACAACTTTCTCTTCTTATGAAGAATTCGTAAGGCGAGAATTTAAAAAGGGAAGTTCCTTTCTTTTCCCCACCTTGTTTCGTCTACATTGTTGGGAAATACCCCTTTGTGACTTGTGAGAGTTGTGTTAGTGGCACATGTGTTGGTTCATAAGATTTTCAAGATGGACTTGATATAATATTCGTAACCATCGTGATCTTCTGTTAAATTTCATGCATATTTCAAATACAGGAACTGTAGTACATATTAGCTACAATGAACTACGTGCACAAAAACAGGCATTACTTGTTTTAAAATTAAATTAATTAAAACAGTAAATAATATTGGTAACCATTTACGTTTTCAGGCGAAATATGCAGTGTATTCAGCATTTTCCGTTTATTACCCTGATTAACGAAGGAAAATGGTGCCAGATATGCAGCATACTTTCGAGTTTAAATATTTGGAAAATGGGTGATTCATGCCCCATGCCAAGTAAGCATATTTTTATACTGCAAGAAGAAAATATGCAATAGCACAGAAATCTGGTCCTCATGGATTTCTGACCGAATTTGGAAAATATAATTTAGATCTTTTTTACTACTGAAGAAAAAACGTAAAGTAAAAATGTTATTAAAAGAATGAAATCCTATAGTCACTTTGTTTAGTACGCTTGTAGAAAAAAAATTTCAATTAGTTCAGCCTTACCCAATGAGGGCGTACATCACAGTCAAGTGGTGTATCACTACCGTATCTGGATAAAAATACGTGTGCACTTCGATATCATAATTTCAAAACTTTCTCGTAAATACTAAAAAAATTATCAGCGTTTTATTTGGCAAATAAAAAGTATGACATTATTAATTTGATTCAACAGTTGCAGAAATCATGGAGTTCATGACAACCATCGTTTTAAGTTTTGAGTAATATGACAAAAATGTATTTTATGGGTAAAAAAATGTCGAAATGGCGAAATGAAGCCAATATTTGAGGTGGCTGCTCCCTACAAATAACCTATTGGAAAGGAAGAAGGGATGCGAAAGCCGATTCTCCATGTGTTTCCTAGTCTGCACAAATTACCTCGGGTAAATTATCCTCGTGGTTCAAACACAGAATAGATACTACACAGAAAGGAAAGTAGAGTGCGGCTCCTTTGATCTTCAGTGAGCCACCGCGCAGCCCGGATTGCCATCTTGAAACTGTGTGAACGAACCACAAGAGTCAGCTTAAAAGTCATTTTCTCAAAAACGGCTCCTAAGTTTTTGTTCAAACTTTTCCAATGGGTAGTGCTAATTGCACTGTTTATCATGTCATACAATTAATTTTGGTGTATTATTTTGTTTGTTGAAAAATTAAACAAATGTTTTTTTTAATATATCTCATGCCGTTAATATGCATATTTCCAGCAATTTTTAAGCCCTATTGTATTTCTGAGTTAAAATGCTTTAAATGACTTTAAATAAAGTTTTCCGAAAACTCAAAACTTTTCTGTTAAAAAGAACTTCAATTTCGCTTTTTTAGTAAAGCTTAAACGATATTTTCTTAAAAACGGCTCCAAATGTTTTATTTAAAATTGTCATTTAGTCATTGTCATTTTTACTCTTCTTTCTTATTCTTAAAGTAATATTTCGGTTCTATTTTTAAGAAACCAAAGAATTGAGAAAATTTGAAAAAATGTAATTTAGGCGGAGGTAGATAGCAGCTGGCTAGAGTTTGTGGCACGTCCGATAAACTAGCCCAGACCAAATAAAATAAAAAACTAATACGAGAAAGTCTCTTCCATTCTGTAGCACTACTAGTTATGTATTTATTATTCTTTACCTTTTTATCTCTATTTTTTATTCATATTTGCCTATGTGCGATATTAATATTTGCCCATACGAAGCATATGTCCCCACTGGTTACGTATGTTTTTGCTAGTTATACACACATCAAATGAAAGAGTGAAACAAAATAAATGGCACCTTCACCTCCGTTCACCATACAATAAATGCTGGGTCATACAGCTATTTACACACTTTCAGTATGGCGACCATGCGCATCAAATCGACGCGATCGGATTGTGGGTAGCTTTCCTTTCTGTGTAGTACCTATTCTGTGATTCAAATATCTCTAGTGTCCCTTGTTTTTCAACAAAGTAGCAAGAATTTAACATGAACAGTATAATAAGTGTACATGAGGCTAATGCCTTAACAGAGAGTTAAATCTATTTTTATTGGGACAGATTATTTGCCAAGAAAGGTCAAAAGGTTTCTGAGTAGAGCTCATCTACTGTCACCTGTAATTGCGTCTGAGTTGATTGCATTTGATGACCAGAAATTTGACTCTATTGAATCCACCTGCTACTTAGCCCATTATAAATATGGACAACAATTTTATCTAAAAGTTTCTATTAGTAAACCAGTTGAGATATTATGTAACAAACAATCCCTCAACAATCTTACAAACTTTGTAATGATCTCTTTTGTTTTTATTGAAAATTGCAAAGAAATTGTTTTAATACTAAAATATTATCAACCTTGAATTATCCAAATGGTACTAAAATATGTTTGCGTATTGATGTGGGCGACATTTAAAAGAATCTCTACTTTACTTTTCAAGGCGTCATCGAATTTCTTGAGTTTTTGTAGAATCGAGTCTTCCGCCCTGTTGGCCTCCCTCATAATATTAAGATCGATTTGAACTTTCGGCCTCGGTTGAAGAAGGATTCGCGGAAATCCAGACATTTCCGAAAAATAGCCAATTTCTGAATTGCTACATTCTCACGATAAACATATTACCTCCCTGGGCTGTGTCCACCGGTTGCATAGAACGCTCTCAGGTGAGTAAAAAAATGTATTTAGTATTTGAAGAAGAATGTATGAACCAGTACATATCTCTCTAAAGCGGGCGTGTTTCTTTTTATAAACGTTGTATTTATGTTCTTATGTTCTATGGTTTAATTTTCAATCACAAAAGTTCAGCAAGGGAACAAGTGTGAAGATCGTATCATTTGCATGTTTCATAAACTCGCCCTAAAACGACGTCGCTGGCACATACTGTTAATCCTACCCTAATATCTTTATTCCGTTGCAATGAAATTGTTGTCATTATATTCAATTATTTGTTTTTTGTATGTGTATCCTTTAGGGGTAAAATTTATAAATCAAATAACTCTAGGTACTGAGAATGTAATTGCACCATCATTTCGGTAGGTTATGCTCTATTTTTTTCAATGTCTCCTGCTATTTGTGAATGATTTGAATGATCCAGTTTCAAACCATCCCAAGTACTATTCACCAACATCGGCTGCCAACTTTCTTATTGACCAACACCGGCTGCCAACGCTACTGACGACAGTGGCGGTGGCAGTGTAGCCGAACAGTGAATCAAGGCCGCAGGCTTAGCGAGTTAGTACGCTCTGCGGAAGTTATGCTGCATCAACCATGAGCAGTCAGAACTTACAAAATTTGCCCGGTTGAATTTTTGATTCGTTGATTGATTAGTGGTTCCGGGCGCGTCAACTGACTGAGGTCATTAGTCCCGTAAGTGTAGTTTGTTGTGTTTTATTATCGAGAAGTGGCGGTGATCTTCCCCCACTGAATGGCGAGATCCAGCCCCGACCTACCGTCGACTAGCTGGGTTTTCCATAACCAGGTATCTCCTACCAGCGGGACACCGCTCCAGCCGGGACAAGTTCTAAGTCCCCGACCGGTTTCCCGGCATGTGTGGTAGTGTGGTGCATGTTAGTGTAAGTGTGTGTGTGTGTGTGTGTAATGGGTGAGGATAGAACAAGGAAGAGGAAGGAAAAATAGCGCGCGGTCCCTGGCCAGTTTGTTAGGGTACTACTCCGGCATTCGCCTGGTGTTGATCGGATAAACCACAGAAAACCAGATCAGAGCAACCGCTCCCTAAAATTTTCCTCCAGACAGCGACTGAATTCGACCTAGTAGCTGAAAAGCTAATGTCGAAAATCCTGCCACCGTCAGGACTCCCAATCAGACGCATTGCAGTGACATCAGTTGATGCACTGCAGGTATTTGCATGATCCGCTGTACACAGAACTGACTAACTCTCCAAAGACAAAGTGTAACACGTGCAAATAAGGAAGTAACTGAGTAGAGTAAACTGTATAGAGAAGCAAAACAGTAAAAGCAATGTTAAGTAATGTCAATGGTATGAACTGTGCTGAGCTTTATGCACCACTGTAGTCACTAGTTGTGAATAATGCCTTCATTTAAACAGCTGAAGGTGAATATGATTTCAAATTATATTTTAATACACAATTGGTACATAGCTCATAATTGAAACTAGTGGGGCTACAACATCACATACTTTCTTGCATCATTTCTAAATTTGCAACATTTGCACATTTAGAAAGATCAACATAAATTAGACCCACGTCATTGTTTTAAACATCCCTTCTTCTATCCGTAGAAAAACTTTAAAGAAAAAACTTTTAGAAAGAAATGTTAAGTATTTTTAAATTGCGTGTATTTCGTGTCAAATTACATAAAAACTACTCATATTCGAATAATTGAACATGAAATTATTTAAGATCAGTCATTAAAGAAAACATTTCATTAAGGAAAAAATCTCTATCATCAATATTATAGTTATAGGAAGACGCCCAAAAAATGTTCACTATGGCAATTTTCAAAAAATCTGGGTATTCAACGAACATAAGACCTACACCATTCTCTTATGTGTCCCTTACGCTATCAGAGGACAAAGTTTTTGTCATCCTTGAGAAAATTTAAAAAATGTTTTTAAGACTTCATGAGAAGTACCCTCCAAAATAAAAATATTCGTTTGAATTTCCAAAAACCTGGAGTTCATTCAGATCAATTGGGGAAGGTAGATTTTGAAGAAAATCGGTTGAACGTTTGAGGCGCTAGCGTTGACCACAGACGGACAGACAGACAGACAGACATACGTTTTGCCGTCAATCGATTTTCCGGTATCAAAAACCCACAAAACATGAATTCTGGCTTCATCACGTGTTAGAGTATTTTTTCTATATTTATCAACCAGATTTATTCAATGTTTTTTGATCAGGGCCCGGCAATAAGAGATTTTCTGCCGAAAATTCTCCTTTTCTGGCGCACGATTAACGTAACTTTTTCTTATATCCTTCTTAAGGGCGAGAAAGTAAAAATTTCTGTAACGTTTTTATCCATTGTTTTCTAAATAACTTTTTGTGAATAATGTTTAAAAAATCTTTTGTAGGAAAATACAACAGTCCGTGCTGGATCCCTGACGAAGACAACCGACTGCTGCGGATGTAGGGAATGCAAATCAAAGGCTGTGAGTTGTTTTTGACAGATGCGGTAGAGATCAATTGAGATACTCCGTAAAAGAGGGACGAACACGCACAATGAGGTAGGCGGAGGGGGTATCGTTCACGAGATTCGAGAAGACTAAAACTAAAAACTTTGGTAGTCAAAATAAGTGGCGAAAAACCGACAGCCATCGGGGGCGTATGAACGATAAATTAAAGGATTTGTTTACCTTTAGCGTACAGAATAACGAACTAACACAAACACACATCCTAGTTTGTGAAGTTTTGCTGTTGACTGATAGCAAAAATATTTGTACACTTAAAACTACAAACATGTTTGAGATGTTTCATCGTTCGCTTGTGTTCTCAGTTTGGCTGAGTTACAGGTGAATGAAGTCTACTTTGTTAGTGATTTTTGTTGAACATACAGGGGCTGCTGAAAAATATCACATCTAGTTATACAATTCAACTTATGTCATTACTCTTCTCTGTAAAAGTTCGGAACTGTGACGAAGAAAATATAGTAAAATACTAAAAAATAAATACTTTAAACAGAAATGGTTGCGGCAGTTGGGCATTATAAGGGTTGTCATTTCGAAGTCGACATACAAGGAAGAGGGTTTAGGAAAATGATGTGTAAGAATACAATAACAATAATTTAAATGAATACAATAATGTCTTTAATCTTGTTTATTTTATTGCAATGGTTTCTTGACCTTCATAAAACAGACTCATTATTTTGTTATAAAATATAACAATAACAAGAATTGTGAACGAACTTATCCATTTTTTGGCAATTATTTATTCTTCCATCCAAAGTTGTAATGCCAATAAGTCTTAGAAAAAAGAAAAGCATAATAGAAACAGAGAAACAGTGCAAGTGGTGGAATGTACCCTTGTAAGTGAAAGAAGTTACATGCCCCTCTGTAGTCGTCATTAGTGCACATGACAATGCTAGAATTCTAATCGTGAAAGCCAGAGGAGGGCGTGAACTGTGAAGAGAATCGTAGTGAGGAATGAGCACACTAGCCGGTGGGTAATAAATCTATTGTCTGGAGTAATCAGTGCATGAATGTCGGCAGACAGTGGAAATATTCGATTTGCTTTGAATAGTGAGCGCGAGGGCAGAACTAAAAACTCGAACAAATTCGATTACATGCGCTCGCCATTGTTCACTTTATGAATGTGCTAACGTGGAAGGCCGTGGAATATGGAGGGTTATTGTCAGCGACGAATGGGGGACAAATGAAAGGAATTTGAGGAGGGGGGACTAAATGATACAACCAATAGGAACAAGTATGTGCAGCCATGAGCATGGTATGATACTGAAGAGAATGTGTTTGAACGTATTCTCCGTTGACAAAAGTGCTCGGAAGTGTTGGATCACTTATAATAGCAACTTTCTGCTAGAATAAACTAATCTATGTGGGGACGTTTTCAATAACATAATATTCAGCATTAAATATTATTTCATTCATTTAATAATAAATCTTAAATAATTGCTAATTTAATGCTCAAGACATGTTTAAAGAAATATTTTAATTAGATGTTTTTAACTTATTCGACATTGTGTTTTTATAATAAACAAAATAATTTACATGTTTTTCATGATCAAAGAGTTGGTCTCATAAAATGAACCAACAAATAAATTTGAGTTGAAAAATAATGAATGCGGTTTGCAAGTAATGATTGAAGTTTCCGGTTATGATAACTGCTATTTTCATAGTCCCATTAGTGTAGTGAATGTTGTATTCAGTGAGCTGGCGGTTTTTCTTCCCTGCTGGAAGGCGAGATCTGTTGCCGGTCTGAAGGGAAATTCCCCCTCCAGATATTTTCCTCAGCCGGGAGAAGCTCTAAGCTCCCCACTGGTATCTCGAAATGGTAGTGTAAGGCATGTGAGTGTAAGTGTAAGTAAGTGAGTAAGGGGGGAGGATAGGACAAAGAAGAGGAAGGAAAGATCGCGCGCGGTCCATGCACCATTT